>JAMZAV010003349.1:0-86877 GCA_024449915.1 Sweltsa coloradensis
CGGACAGCACCCTAACCCCGTATGTGCTACCCAGAAGACTGACCCACGTCCTCGTAGCGCCAAAGGCTTCGGATCAGCGCCCTATCGTATGTGTCACCGCTTACGACATCGAGCCACGTCCTCGTAGAACCATAAGCTTCGGACCAGCGCCCGAATCGTAAGTACCACCGCGGACGACATCGAACCTACGTCCTCGTAGAGATATACGCTTCGGACCAGCGCCCGAATCGTATGTACCACCGCGGACGACATCGAACCTACGTCCTCGTAAAGCCATACGCTTCGTACCAGCGTCCGAATCGTATGTACCACCGCGGACGACATCGAACCTACGTCCTCGTAGAGCTATACGCTTCGGACCAGCGCCCGAATCGTATGTACCACCGCAAACGACATCGAACCTACGTCCTCGTAGAGATATACGCTTCGGACCAGCGCCCGAATCGTAAGTACCACCGCGGACGTCACTTGAATTTACATGTTCATCTTTCTTTTGTTTACGTTAATTTACATGAACAACGGTAGTTTTAGTAGAGATTTGTGGGCGCTGCCATCTTGGCTGTGACGTCACGGAAGTGCTGCTAGAAACTCGTTTCCACCATGCAGCACATGTTAGCACAGCACCTTCATGGCGCCAACAAAAACAAACACAAGGGAAATTCAAATTTTAATTACTGTTTTTAATATTTGCCACTGATTCTCGGGCTATAGCCCTATAATCTACTAAATAAAAATTTGAATTAATAATTATGTTAATTCACGACACACACGTCTATTTTTACATACACAACAATGACATATTAATACATGCTTCGTATTTGTATTACTTATTTATTTATCAAGTAATACTAGGCTGGAAGGACGTACTTAATACTTATCTCATATATTCTAATATTGTTTGTCAAATAAACTATGTAGCAAACGGTGATTAGTTCCTAAGAATATCGATGACTGTACAGTTTACACTAACGCTATTCATAATAAGAATAATAAGAACTCACATGGTCTTATTGGCAGTGGTGTTACTGCGATGTGGCGGAAGGAGGTTGAGCGGGGGGGGTGGCACAATTTAGTGACTTTATTTTGTTAACTGACTTTAAAACTGACAAACTTCACAATTTTATAAATTTTCGACGAAACCACGCTAAAACCTAGTAAAAAAAACATTTTACTGTAATGTTAAAAATTCTAAAACTATCTAGGGCTATGTGCCCCAGACCCACGTTAGCTCAGAGACATCCCCCCGGAACCCGTTGTACCAGGAATAGGATACATTCTTATGCTAGAGGTTACAAAATGTTCGCCCCCCCCCACCCCCCACCCCCACTCACAAAGAACAAGAGTTAGTTACGCCACTGCATAAAAATATCAATACTATGTAACAACCATGAATACAAACAACATTGAAAAATAAAATAATCAAATTAATTAATTTTTAAATATTATTAATTTGCTTGTACTCACCATGCGCTCGCAGTCGTCTCGGCCTAGGTAGCAAGCTGACGAAGCCTGGTGCTGACTGCTGCTAGAAGACCGTTTGACACAATGAAGTCAACACAATAATAACTAGTATTTGTTCCTTTCTCTTTCTATTTCGGTTCTGAAGTATTTATCATCTCCGCGTCCGGTATAACTCACTGCTCTGCTCGACGACACTGTACTGTACTGTTACACGAGGCACAGAAGAATGACGCGGCACTGGAGAGTGTAGAGTGTAGCAAGGTCCTCTAGATCTCCGCCACCTGGCGGAGGCTCGTCTAACTCGCTCGTGTAGCCACTAGGTTACACTAGAGAGTTAGACGATCCTCCGCTAGGCGGAGATCCAGCAGACTGCAGACCTTGGAGAGTAGCTAACACGGGTCGGCTGCCGGGAAACCTGACTGAGATGAGCTGCTTATTGGTTTTCCCATAATTACTGAAGACTAGATATTTTCAGTACAAACATATTATTGGTGGGAATATCCCTTGGAGTAGTTTATAAATTTACGGATGAGATTTCGGGGGCTAAGTTGTGGGAGCCAACAAATTGCTACCAGAGCCGAGTACATGGGGGGGAGCGGGGGGCAACCCTCATGATATTCCGATTTTTATTGCGGAGTGTAGCCAATTATTACCATTACTTATAACCCCATTGTCGACTTTTTAGCGTGTTTTTAGGTCCTTCCCTTACAGAAAATATTGGTAGCCAAATGGTAGCCAACTAATATCCTTGTGATATCCACAGCCTAATTTTGATAACCAAGTAGTCACCAAGTAGTAGCCAGAGGTATCCAATAAAATTTCTATTGAACTGATGGTAACCATTTGGTGGCCAATTAGTATGGATAAAGTAACCATGTGGCTACCTAAC
Organism: Sweltsa coloradensis; assembly: GCA_024449915.1. Lineage (NCBI taxonomy): Eukaryota > Metazoa > Arthropoda > Insecta > Plecoptera > Chloroperlidae > Sweltsa > Sweltsa coloradensis. The sequence goes on from JAMZAV010003349.1 coordinate 2,351, forward strand.
GGGAAATATAACCAAATGCTGGCCAACAGGTCACCATGTGTTCACTAAGTGGTAGCCATATGGCGAACTCTTGGCTACCAGTTGGTCTCCATGCAACTAGGTAACCAAATGCTAGCCAACGCGTCACCATAATATGTTTATTCATTTATTTTTATTAAATGTCGTATAAAGCACGTTAGTACCATTTTACAAAGACCCTAACTACATCTAAATAAAATAAATGGTGACAATGAAATGGCGAATGATACTCGGAGATAAAAAAGCGATGGTTATGAAAAGTAAACAAATAGCCCTATACAAAAAATATAAACATTAAGAAAAAAATATAATAATAATGCATGCCAAATATAAACCCATTTCAAAATGTTTAAACTTCACAATGAACATATAAAATATTATATCGTCTATAAGGAGATAGGACCATGATAGGATGTACACACGAGTCAGCGTACACAGCCATCCAGTGCAAGGATGGTTGTATGAGCATATTATTTACTACAATTCAGAAATTAAAAAAGTCCGCCCCAACCGGGAATCGAACCACGGATCTCCCGCAATTCCAGACAGGCGTCTTAACCACTAGACCATCAGGACGGGTACATTCTAATCTCTGAATTGTAGTTGCATTATACATCTGTTATTATGTATTGTTATTATTGGATGAGCGTAGCGAGCGTAGCGAGCGAAGCGAAGATTCCATTTCACTACACTGGAGAAAAAAAACGGAATGTTTTTCTTTTTTTCTTTTTTTCCTGTTTTTATTGTTGTGTGTTTGTTAACACGATTCCGGCTAAACCGATATTCCAATTACGAAGAAATTTTATGGAGGCCTTCGAAATCTTTGAACTTAGAACTGCCACGTTTTTTAGCGTAATCGAAAAATTATTTCTCATTAAATTCGCCATTTTACGATTTTTTGCGATTTTTGGATTAGCGTAGCGAGCGAAGCGAGCGTAGCGAAGATTCCATTTCACTCCACTGGAGAAAAAAATCCGTTTTTTTTTGTGTTTTTTTTCTTCTTTTTTTGTATTTTTGTCTGTCTGTTAACACGATTCCGGCTAAACCGATACTCCAATTGCGATGAAATTTTATGGAGGCCTTTGAAATCTCTGAACTTAGAACTGCTACGTTTTTGAGCGCAATCGGGAAATTTTTTCTCATAAAAAACGCAATTTTACGATTTTTTTCGATTTTTAAAAAATTTCTTCGACTTATAACACCTTCATGCTTTATCCGATTGTAATGATTTTTTCACAGAACCTTAATTTTATGAATTAAGAAATTCGTGTGAAATTTGAGCGTAATCAAAAAATTATTTCTCATGAAAATCGAAAATTTCACGTTTTTTTTTAAACAATTTTTTGACTTATAACACCTACATCTTTATCCTATTGTAATGATTTTTTCACAGAACCTTAATTTCATGAATTTATATATTCGTGTTAAATTTAAGCGCAATCGAATAATTATTTCTTGTGAAAATTGCAATTTTACAGTTTTTTTAATTTAAAAAAAATTAAGATTTATTAAAAAAATTAAGTTAATTCTTTATTTAATTTAATTTAAAAAAAATCTTCGACTTAGTAATTTTTTTTCACAGAACAACCGAAAATCCGCGTAACACATGGCAGCTCAATGCACCAATTACGCTCATCCAACAACGCGGCGGGACTTAAGCGTTTTCCTAGTTAAAAAAATTCTTCGACTTATAAAAACTACATTTTTTATTCTATTTTAATGATTTTTTCACAGAACCTTAATTTTATGATTGAATATATTGGGGTGAAATTTGGATGCAATCGAAATATAATTTATCGTGAAAATCACAATTTTACGCTTTTTTCGTAAAAAAGATTAATTCTTCGACTTATAACACCTACTTGTTTTTTCCGATTGTAGTGATTTTTTTACAGAACCTTAATTTTATGAATTAATATATTGGTGTGAAATTTGAGTGCAATCGACAAGTAATTTCTCATGAAAATCGCAATTTTACGCTTTTTTTCGTTTATAAAAAATTACGCTCGTCTAACAACGCGCCTGAAAAATCGTTTGCGAAGCTTCCAAGTACTTCCTTATTAGTTTTCGTTTAATAATAATTATCTAAAAATCTAGGGGGGAATAAATAACCCCCCACTCCAACCCCCCATGTATCAGGGCAGGATCCGCCACTGATGGCGACTGTTATTATGTGAATTGAGATTTACATAGCACATTCGTGTTAGGCAAATTTTTGTATTATCTGCTGATTAGTCTGAGTTGTTTGAAATTGTTGAACCAATAAACTAAAAAGTACATTGATTTTTACTATTTTGGATTTTGTTCAAATGTTCAAAATTAACTAATTAAATAATTAATTAATTTTGTCTGGTTACCAGTGAATATTGATTACCTACGTCTGTAACTGTCTGTTTTAATATTTTATTTCTCTATCGGACTCTGTAGTCAAAACTATATCCATGCTTGACAATGCACAGTTTCACTATTTCACTATATTAAAATACATAGACAGGTGTCAGGGGCGATGCTTGTATTATGCATCAGTGATGGCGGAAGAGAGAAGAGTACAATGTTGGGGGGGGGGGGGAGAACTTCAATCTTAATCTGGACTGGGGGCCCCTCTTGTGAAGAGAGATAGGCCTACAATAGCCCATGATAATTGTTGTTTAGCTTTTAATTGCAACATATTATCTTCTTCTTTCAATGATTAATAGCCTTGTTCTAGCAATTGGTGTGCAACATCAAACTGGCACAAAACATAATATTCAAAATTAATAATTAAGTGGTACTGACAGTGTTGGCTCGAGTGATAAGTGCGGGTCGAATATGGTTGAAAATGGTAGCTAGTTTAATTTAAAAGGGGCCATTAATTGTATATTTAATTTCTAAAATAAGTTTGAAGCAGGTGTTTGAAAAAGTCTTGTAAGCAGCGCTCAAGAGGTCCACGAATTTGCCCCCTCCCCACCCCTCATATCAGTACTAAATCTCAAACTCTCAGATTATTAAGTGCTAGGCAATGCCATTTAGTGCCCACTAAGTGAGTGTGGAATTAATAAGGGAGGGGGGCTGCAGGAACTTTCCCACCCCCCCACACTTAAAGGTCAATTACTTTCTTGGGCAATAAATGCCAGACCCTAGCACTACTTAATCAGATAGATTTAGATTTAGTGCTGTCGGGGGGGGGGGGAGGGGGGGGGTCTTCGTGGACTTGGCCTTTTCACTTAAAGGTCAATAACGTCTTAAGTTAAGTACTAAGTCTAATACTTTGGGCACTAAATGCCAGACCCTGGCACTAAATAATAGGAGAGTTTTAGATGTTATGTTGATGATGGGTGGGGGGGGGGGCAAGTTCACGGACCTGTGCTCAAGACGCGTTTTGTATAATTTAACACACACATTGTTAGAGGGGCAGGCAGCAGTGGTGAGGGGTTATACGGCAATGTCGGGGGCAGTGGACATCCTTTTCTCCCCACTCCCTACTGCCCTACCTTATTAGCGCTTTCACTGTACTTCGTAATCTCCCAGTCTAGCGAAAAGCTATATCGCCCTTGTGTCCAAACAGAAGCAGCCTGCAACATCACACATTCCGGAGGTTCTCCCTGCGCCCGCCGCTCCACTCGCTCGCTAGGAGACTCAGTGGATCTTGGTCAATACTTGTGATCGTTGCCAACACAGTGCCCTCTATAAGCTAGTTTCACACCGGCACCTGGAAAGTAAGAAATGGACGTATTTTGTCCCCGGGATTTGATATCGGACTAATTAAGTAATTGAAACGTGAAATAAATTGATAAACTCCTCGGGGTCCTAGAGCCAACATGTTACTTACGCTTATGTGCGAAACACTCCAGGTAGCAGAGATTCTCGAAGGTCTGTCTGTCGTCTGCACAGACCGGGTGGACCGGACATGGTCGACATGGATTATCAATATTTTGTTGTTAATCAACCAGAAACATAAATGAAAATGGTTAATTTTTGAAATTTTGTCAAAATCCTAAATCCAATATCAAAAAAATATTTAATAAATCATTACTTTTATTTGACATAATTATTTATAGTGATGTGTGACTATATAGTTCCTCATTCCCGCATCCGTGACATATTGTGCAAAGATTCCAACAATAAATGTAATAATTGCAAGTACACAATTTTTGTGGAGTCAGTCATCCGATCGAACGTATTAATATGCAATAAACAATATGCAATGAAATAAATGTCGGGGCCTACTGGGTTGGCTTGGTTACTATGATTTACAGTCCCCCACTGAAAATCAGTTACTCTAAATAAAATTTATTATTTATTTATTTATGCCTCAAATTCATATGCTATACTCTGAATCATGTGAATTTGTATTCTCTAACTTTAAACACTGAGTATTGTGTGTTTTTTTCTTGATGTTAAATCAATTTCGTCGTTGTAACTTGTTTTAAAATTTTTTGGCCCTACAAAAAACAACAATACATTCTTACCCTGCATTATGTTGAAAATATAAATAATGTTTAATAAAAGTATTTGTTTCGAACAGACCACACATGACTTTGATATCATAAAATATATTGCCTTTCTATGAAACACATTAAACAATTTCAATTATAATAAAATAAAAAAAGCAAAAAAAAAAACATTATTTTAAGTAAATCAATCCAGAAATTAAAAAATCCATCCCAGTGGGGGTATCGAACCCCGGATTATTTTTTTATTTCTGGATAGATTTACAAAAATCTATTACACCTACGGGAGTGTTTCCCTGTAAATGGAATTGAGAAATAAACAACATTATTAAAATATAATAATATTAATATTTATTATGGTGTTTGAAGTGGGATGTCAGAAGTGGGGCAAACATTATTCTATATTGTATTGTGTTGTTGTTTTGTTTATTGTGTATATTGTGTATTGTATTGTTGTTGTATTGTTTGTATTGTTAATTAATTCCACAGATAATTTATCCCGAATTTGCACTCCTTGTTATGTTGGATATGCTGACATGCTGTATTGTTATGTTAAACTTCACTACAACAAGCTCGCAGTGTGTCCAACTGTCTCGCGTGAACTCTGAGAATATAAATTGAAGGTCGTCCAACAAAACAAGGAGTGCACATATGTGACACAAGCAACGAGGCACACAATTAATTATAAGGGCGTTTACATTAGTCACACAGTGCGGACCGAATCGGCCTTTGTATTTTCAATTGATCTGTTGTGTAATGATATACATAAGAAGTCGATAACACTGGCATATGAAAGTGTACCCTCCATCAGTGGAATAACAATTTACTATTCTTAGTTAGTATATAAAACTTTTACCCACATTTGTATGTTAAGTAAAATCTAAGATAACATCACCTGTTTATTATTATCATTACGTAACATTCAATTGATCAAAATGGTTGGAAGTAAGTGAAGACCTAGCAGGCATTAATACCGCCATAAATAAAGACGATACATGAGTCAAATCATTTACAGTTTAACATTAATAATTTTATATAACGAGAAATTGTTAAAAATTAATATTGATTTAATTTTTTTGATTAAGCAATTGTTACTTATTTTGATTATTGACACTAATTTGCTGAGCGCAAACCACGCAGCATTTCCTCACTTCGTTCAAGGCGGCTACGCATGGCTCGGCTTTGTTGTCCAACAAGGTTGTGACCACGCAGTTCGAACACGTTTTACATCCGGATGAGCTCAAACAACAACTATAAGGATGAGTTTCCGATCTCACTGTTATGATAAATGTAATTAAAAAATGCATATTAACACACTATAACTTCTTGTTATGTCTGCTTTCGGCTTTCGGTTTTAACAAGGTTCCTGGAAGGTTTAATACATTACTCACAACCTGAGCATGGGTACATAAAAATACATGGCAGTCCTACAAGAAACAGTGCAAAAGTAGTCATATTAAATTTAACAAAGATTAAACAAGTATTGTGGAATGTTAAATAAATTATTCAAAACTTGGGCATGTAGTACGTCAATCATACAAAACCGGCCTACAAAAAACAGTGCCCTATTTTAATTACCATTTTAACAGAGTATCAATTAATTTCTACAATGCAAGGTGTTTGTGAATTGAATTAAAGAGCCAAGTCTATAAAAAGGCCTAACAATGCTATTTCCATTTCAGTGTCGTTCTAAAAAGTGAGTCTCCATATGTATATGATTCTTTTTTTATTTTTAAAATTTTCCTTTAACAGATGTAGCAGAAAATGTCTGGCAAGTGACTTTGTAAGTGGGTTTAAGTGCGCCTAAAGTCCAACATTTTTTTTGCAGGAGGGACACTTGAAGTCTTTTTCTCAGAGTGCCAAGTAGGTTTGATCCGCGCCGAGATGAGTAAGCAACCCTTGTCCAAATCTTACAGACTGAAAACTGAGGGGCCGGAAGTTTCGGTGGTTTTTAAAAGAGTTTTTGGGGTTTTTAAATGTTTTGTCACAATCTTTGCAATGAAAATCCGATCCTGGGGAAAAAACATGTGATTTTTTAAATCGACACTCATTAAAAAATCCACGCGCACAGCCTCGCAGACGAATGGCATCTGTCTGTATGCGTCCCCCTAGTATGATATGCATTTGATGCGGCCCTTAAAGTTTTTTCCGCAAGAATTGTAAGGCCCCCATTACTATGGGAGTTCATGGGGAAAGCCAAGATGCCCTTTGGTTTTTAAAACCCTTTTTCCGCAAACACAAAAAACCATTCCCTTGTGGGTTACTGAGGGGTTTCTAAGATTTTGTTTACTTTTAAAAGGGTTTTTTGCCAAATTTAAAGGTACGTACACTTGAAAGGTCGAGCATCCTGTGTTCGAATGTGGCCTAGAAGTACTTTTTCCCCAAAAACCTTTGACCACACGGGCACCATAAAGATTTCTCCCAGCATGTGTGCGCCAATCCCCTCTTCATATTACATTCAGATTAAGGCTTTACTACAATAGGCACTTATGGGCCTTAAGATTGTAGTAATGCTATGTTGAGAAAGTGGGGATTATTGCAAAGGTTTTTTTTGCAATGTTACAAGCAGCGGGCTTCATACAATTTGTGACGAGTGTTTTTTCGTTCGGGCAGTTCAAAATTCTTCCACATTCCACGCCGTGAAAGAAGAAATCCAATAACGAGCATATGTCGTTTCAGATGAGAGTTTTGCCTGAACCCCGGGGTCGCAGACCAAACAAAGAAACGATTTTTTTTCTAAATGAAGGACGGAGGTTTTTTTTTTAAAGAGTTTTATTTTTAAACCCCTTTGCCACACGCGGCACGGGGCAAGGGCGGTTTTCATTGCGAGAAAATGTGAAGTGACAGCGATTCTTGGAAAGAAATCCTTTCCCCCCCACAATCTGCAAAAGGGAAAAAGGTTTTACATGCATGATTGCGCATAGAAATCACGCCCGCCCTTTGATAAAAAATCTCGGGTTGAAAAATATCAAAAAAAAAGGGTTTCCAAACCCATGTGATGTAGGAGTGTGTTTTAAGTGAATTTGCTTTTTTAAATGTTTTCCCACAGGGGGGAGGCAACGGAAGGCCTGTCGTTAATATGATTTTCCCATATGTGTTGAAAGATAGGTTTTTTTTTTTAAAACTTTAGACAGATTTGCTAAAATTTTTGGCTGTTAAGTTTTGGGTCTGGTGGTCATGTGAATCTTAGAACGATTTAGTGGTATAATTTTTGTTACAAATGCCGCAAACAAACGGTTTCCTAGCCATGTGAGTGAAGAGTGTGATTTTCAGGGCTCTAGATTTTTTAAAGTTTCCCACAGGGGGGGACACGGAAGGGCCTGTCGTCAATTGAGTTTTCATATGTGTTTTAAGACAGTGTTTGTTTTAAAACCTTTTGAAAGATATTGCGTGAATGTCGCTGTTGAGCTGTGGCCATAGGTGGCCTGTGACCACCCCGCCGCCTTTTTTTTAAAACCCTTTAGAGCAGATTTGCAGTAAACGCCCGTTGCCTGCCCCTCACCCCTGGTTTTGTCTTTCAGTTGGCGCGGCTGCCCCCCCCCTTCTTTGGGGGCGTTTTCGCTTGTTACCTGGTTTATTTTGGGGGGAGATTTCGAACAACCCCAGGGCTGGCGTTGAGTCGTCCGGCTGATGGTTGTGACGGGAGACTTTGGTTTCCCCCTAAACAGGGTTACAAGATCAATTGATGATGAAGTTTCTGTTTTTTGTGCAGGTATGTAGCCCCCTTGAACACAATCTAATGATAGGGGAACTAGTTTTTGAAATAAAAAACCTGTATAGAGCACTCACCTTTTTTACCAAACGCCCAACTCAACCAAATTTAAAGAAAAAGTAATCATTTAAAGAAATGGCGAGGGAAAAAAGGATGTATTTAAATTTTTGGCTGATGGTTGGACGAGGAGATGGTTCCTCTACGCAGGAGTTACAAGAGTCAATTTGATGATGAAGTTTGTTATTTGTGAGGTATGTAGCCCCTTGAACACAATTAATGGTAGGGGGGCTGTTTGTGAAATAAAAACCCCTGTATAGAGCACTCACCTTTTTACCAAAAACCAACTCAAAAATAAAGAAAAATAATTTTTTTAATGAAATGGCCGAGGAAAAAAGGGTTATTTAAGTTTTATTTTCTCATAGTTTATTGTAATACCATAGTCAAAGGTAATACCCTTTACATTTGTACTGTTTACTTTCACAAAAGAATTAAACAAACGCTCTGCAGCGGATATGATTATTGACTTATTGCCTAAAGTAAATTTAGGTTTTTCTTTGAGTTAACATTATTGGAGATAGCCATCTTGATTAACATGGGCCGTGCTTAGTTTTGACCCTGGACTTAAAATCCCTGACTAGAGATACAGGGGGGCGGAGGTCTGAGGTACAATTCAACCAAACGGGGGCTTGTCTTGATTAATTTTTTTGTTAAATTGTATGTCTGCCCCTCCAGTCCCCATACGGCCGAAGGCCAAAAAGATTGAGCTGAAAATTCAAACAGACATATGTACCCGGTAACTGAGAACTGCTAACTAAATGAAATGTTTTAAAATTTCAAGAAATAATAAATTAAAAAAAAAGACTTAAAAATTTTTAGGATTTATTTGAACAACAATGTTTTTTTTTCAAGTCATTTTATCGAATATTTTTTCAGGCTGTAATTGCAACAGTGACAAAGGTTATCGAATCTTGCCGCTCAAGGTTCCCTAAATTCGCTGAGAGATGAGTAATTCCTACAATCTTTTCTCGTTTTCGTACTGGCTATGTTTCCGTAGTATTGTCAGTGATGTAGACAAATGCGTTTAGGATTTCAAAAAATGTTTAATAATTTTTTAAAAATATAATCCAGAAATTACAAAATCTTTCCCGACCGGGGGTTTTAACCTAGGTATTCCATATTTCGGGTATAAAGGGCGCCTTAGCCAACTAGACTAGGAAAACGCCAAAGTCGTTGTCAGACGAGTGAGCGAGTCATGTGTTGAGTTCCCAGGAACATTTGCATTTAAGATCGATAATATATATGTAGGTATAAATAATTGGTTTTTGAGTGTAGTAGGTTTTGGGCGCGTCAACTGTAAGGCCATAATGCGCCACTCTAGCCAATGATAGGCTAGAGAGGCCTTAGGTAGGGGAAGCAGGGTGCGAATTGACGGGGGGGATGGGGGGGATTTCCCCCCCTCTGGTAATTTCATCCCTGGCTCTGTTTATCTGAAGGTATCCCTGCCGGGGATGGTAAATCCCCACCTCTGGATTCCCATCTCATCTCATAACATATCAAGTGACATATCTCGCAATGTTAATAAATAATGCGTCAATTTACACATATTCCTTTCAAAATAATACCTCAGATCGCTTCTAATACCATCTTGAGGGCAATAACACCCCCAAATTTTTCCTCAGATCACTTCTGAGGCCATCTCGAGGGCAATAATGACCCAAAAATTTTATCCACATCGCTTCTAAGGCCATCTTGAGAGCAATAATACCCCCCAAATATTTTCCTCAGATCGCTTCTAAGGCCATCTCAAGGGCAAATAATACCCCAAAAAAATTTCGCCTACGGCGGCTGGGCTTCGCCCCAGACCCCGGTTTTGCAACGAAAATACTGTTCTAAGCCATCCCCCCCCCTGAAAAGTCGTTAATTCGCAATCCTGGGGGGAAGAAAGGGAATGTTACCGGGTATTTAACACATCTCTAACTCACTCGTCTAACAACGACTTTGGCGTTTTCCAAGTATATAATGTTATGATATACATATCAAAATATGATTGTAGATTTAAAAATATGTGTAACAAGTAAAAGTTTATTCACGAATGTTCTTTTTTGTAAGTCACTTAAAGATAGTTTTTTTATAGGTTCACACCGAATGCCGTTTTTATCGCCTTTTACGATGAGTTGAGGAGGAATGCTCTGGGCCCCTTCAGGACCTGGTTCAATATGGGGAAACATTGATTGTAAAGGCAAACTGTTAAAGTATTTTCCAATGAGCTTACCTTGGATCTTGTTGGATGGTGATGTGCAAGTTGAGTCGTCCGCTGAATCTAAAGACGTTAGTTCAGTGTCGCCGTCGTCATCTTCTTCACCTGTTGTCCGAGGTGACCCCGAGATGGACCGACCCTCAGCGAGAGCCAAGGGGGTTTCATCCAGCTCTAGCTTGACAGGCCGCGTTGTTAACAGCCTGGGCTCCGGAAGAACGGTGAACCAGGGGCGAGTGTTGGCCAGCGGGACATATATCTTAGGCTCAACAGCTGCTCGTCCGTGCCGGCTGCCCCCAGCCGAGGTCACCTGATGACGGGGGGCGACCACCCCTTCAGCTTTCACTCGACGCGTCTCTATGCGCGCTCCAAGGTTCACAAAACAGACTGAATGTTCAACTTTGAATCGTCCAACTGAAGTGGGTCACTTAAGTTCTGGTTTTCGGTGATGTGAATGTAGACTTTTCGAGCCCAATCCATCTGAGAAAGGTGTTTAAAAATGTTGCTTGTAAGTGCGATCCAAGTGTTGCGTCTGAATTAAGATGTGGGTTAAATGGTGTTAGCACAGATTCGGATACTGGATCGACAGCTGTACTGGCAGAAGGAGCATCACCCCTCTGAGACACGAGAGAATTGTTTGATGCGTGGAAGATTATTCAAGTTATGCACAGATATATCACAATTAGGCAATTCCAAAGGAGGGTCCAACAAGTCTGGTGTAGCCTGACTTGCTGTTGAGAGAGATTCAGCGATGTCAGAACACGGGGAGTCCTCGGACGAGTCGCACTGTTCTGTTTTAACACAGAGAGGCTCAATACTTGGACCCAGGTTGATCCCGAGTTGTTCTTGCTGGCGAGGATCTAAAACCTCTTGTTTAATTGGGAGCTGGGGGAGTTTTATGTCGGTAGAATATGTATTTGATGGTGATTGGAAAGAGAGAGGGTCATCTTTCTCAGTTTTTAGAATGTATGGTTGTTCTATTGGTAATTCTTCGTAGGGATAGCATGAGTTCAGTAGTGAAACATCTGGGACAGGGTCACAGTCTACAGCAGTCTTCTCCAGGCGTGGTTCAACAGCTGTTGCCTGATCGCCAGAAGGTGGATGTGATGGTAGCTCGGAGGTGGAGCCTTCTTTCACTGGCGGTGTCTCCCCAGACAGGAACCAGGGGGTTGTTCCAGGAAGAGGGTTGAACACAGTCACCTTCCTTTGTTTCGGCCCCGTTGATTGGCTCTGCATTGTGAGGTAGTATCTGCAACAGTGGAGTTTGGATAATTTACACCAAAATAATATCAAAATAATAAGTTTGACAGTAGGGATGGTAGGCCTACGTATAAACGTGTACACGACTTTTAGTAATTAGCCTATCTTTGATCAGTAAAAGATTGTTATTTTATGCTGTTTTCATCTGTGTGCGACCAGCCGAACTGTGTTATTTTATGAACCAATTTACACTTCATTGTTTCATTCTACACGCGAGTAGGCCTAGTCTCTAATCTCAACACCCTTCCCGTCTTCCTATCGGCAGCTTTGAGTCATCGCAAACTCGTAGGCCTACAATCAAACGTCATTACGACCGGGCTCCTATCCCGGCAACAACAACTTTACCAAGTTTTAACTTTCCGCAACGTTCCCGTTCCTGACATTAATTTACCTACCAAAACGAATGAAAACCAAGATGTCGATGACCTGTAAAAAGTGTACCGGTAGGTCCTACACTATTTTATCAGCTGATTGATTTTTAAGACCTAGGCCTACGCAAGTAGGCCCTAATCTACAAAATAAATAAAATTAAAATAGCCTATGCGGAATAACAAAATTTAGATAGGCCTACGTAGGCCTGCCTACCTACCTAACACACTCTTCGGCTATTAGGCCCATTAGTTCGGACCGTCGGCTTGCTCCATGGGCTATTCTGCATCAGCCCTCAATGTTACCGTCTTCCCTTTGTTGTTATTGTTACCGGACAATTGCGCATCGACCTTTAAACTTAGCAGAACATAGGCTAGCCCTAGGAGTAGGACGTTTCTGAATACCGGTACCTACTGCAAAACCTTAGGTCTTGGTCTTGATTTAGGCCCATCATAATACCGGTACGTCACGAACTTCGCCATCAATCACCCGTGAGCCGTGATGTCCCAAGTAGGCCTAGGTCCAAATAGTCACGCGCATGATCGAGACTTATCGAAATCAAGTAGGCCCCTACCCGGTAATAAGAATAAGAATCCAAAGTGCACACTAGATTCAGGTCTAGATCATGGCGAACGTTATTGACGTGACGTGTTAAATAGGCCTACCGTTTCCATAGGCCAAGGCTACCAAATTTGATTCTGTACTACCGGTACGGTAGGCCTATTTATCGTAATATTTTTATAAAATTACATTTAATAACTTATTTGGTTTCTCAACCTGTTATGGAAGTATTTTATTTTGATCATCTCCCGAGGCCGCCATGTTTTAGGCTAGTAGGGCCTACTATAAGAATGAGAACGAGATGTGTTTTCAACGAGACCAAGATCAAGTACATGAGACCAAGGAACAAGTAGGTAGGCCTACTAGGCCTACCTAGCCTAGCCTAGTAAGACCAAGTAATGAGACCGAAATGAGACCAAGATCAGTAGCCTATTCAGAAACGTCCCTAGTCTCAGCCCTACGTCATAACTTGGGTGTCCAGATTTTCAAACCAAAAAAGCGGGACAAACTTTTGGCGGCTGTAGCTGGGGTCTGGGGCGAAGCCCCAGCCGCCGGAGGCCTTTTCGCCGAAGTCGAAAAAAATATTCAACATACTAAAATTATTTTGTCATGTTTTAACTGAAAAATGGCAACTCGGGGGTTAACCTTAATGGATAATAACTATAGAAAATGTTGCTTTGCAGATCGTACAAAACACTTTGTCATTATCAGTCTCGTGTCTAACAAGATAAGGAAAGTCCTTCGTAACATCGTCATTGAAAACACACGTTTAGGCGGCGGCATTTTACACACTCACGTGTACGAGACGAAAAAACTATCTCGTAAAAGTGAGGCTATGAAGTAAAAATATGTTTTCAAATCAAAATTAGCTTCCCCACCATTTAATTGCTGCTAATAATAATTAAATATCGAATTGCGAACTATATATTCTATCTGTTTGAATACAATCAGTTCTACAAATAAGCAGGCAAAGTAGGCTTGCAAGCACTAAATTTTTTTGATATTTTTTCCTCACGACAGCATTTACAACGATCTGAGCAAGCAAGGACCCAAGGAAGGTTTGTTTTGGGTGAATTATCAAATTAAATATTTATTGTGATACTCACAGTTATGTTTTGTCATGTTGCTCGGCTGCAAAACGACAAAAACTTCGTTGGGGCTCGGGACAATTCGTGTAACTGATGCCGTCAACCAACCCCCCCCCCCCCCTCTACACTCCGCCTGCTGATGACGCATTCATTCGTGCAAAGTCAAGGCCAGCAGAAAAGTGTATACAGAATACGCGTAGTCCGTAAATTTACAGCAGACGAGCCACGAGCTACACGTGAAATCGGTATATTTACAAAAACGGGACAAAACAGCGTCCCGTGAACAGTTGTCGGGACACCGGGACAGGTCTTTAAAAAACTGGACTGTCCCGTTTTTAACGGGACGAATGGACACCCTACGTCATAACGAGCAAAGAAAGACAATTAATTAGGCCTAATTTGGGTATAATGACTCATGATTTACGCAAACTTGCGCTAGGTAACCAAGACGATGGGCTAAGATGAAACGAACCTAGGCCTAGCCTCTAGAGGCTAAAGTGGGGTGAACCCACACAACGGAAAAGGCCGCAGGAGAGATGCAGCAACAGGTGGCTAGAGTCTGCAAACAGTCCAGCGCAGAAACCATAGGTAGGCCTACCCTATAAGGAGAGGAGAGGGCATTAGCCTAGGCCGGTACTCTTTCGGTTGGTCAGTCAACTGGGAAAAGCGTAGGCCTAGGAACGGTGACGTAAAACGAGAACAAGACCAGACCAGGGAATGAAAGCGTTTTGTCACTATTCGGATAGGCCTACTAGGCCCTAGGCCCTAGCCCTAGGCCTCGACCAAGGGTTGTCCCAATGCCCCACGTAGATAGCTGACCTTTTCTTAACTAATGTAGGCCTATACTTACGTATCGAAGATTTAAGAGTCAGTTGGTTCGCCTAGTTAGGTCCTGTCAGGTTTTGGGTAAGGGCTAAAGAAATCACCGTGGAAATAATGTAAACACGCCTAAAATTTGACCGCCATAAAGAGCCACGCCATCTTTAACCCACCGCCGCCTTAGATGGCTCGCTACCTGTTCATAAGCCACCGCCACCACTTCTGAGGCGGGAACTACGAAGCGCGCTGCGCACAGTCACAAGAGCTTCTGCTTATGAGAGTCAACACTCAACACTATTTTTTATTTTTATTTATTTATTTATTTAACGTCTATCATACAGTTATACTAGGAAAACGCTTAAGTCCCTCCGCGTTGTTGGATGAGCGTAATTGGTGCATTGAGCTGCCATGTGTTATGCGGATTTTCTGTTGTTCTGTGAAAAAATCAGAACTTTGTTGAAATTTTTTTTTAAATTAAATCAAATTAAATAAAAAATTAACTTAATTTTTTTTAATTAATTGGTTAAAAAAGAAAAAATCGTAATATTGAAATTTTCATAAGAAATAATTATTCGATGGCGCACAAATTTTACACGAATATATTAATTCTAAAATTAAGGTTCTGTGAAAAAACATTAAAATCGGATAAAGCATGTAGGTGTTATAAGTCGAAGAAATTTTTAAAAAATCGAAAAAAATCGTAAAATTGCGATTTTCATGAGAAATAATTTTTCGATTGCGCTCAAAAAGGTGGCAGTTCTTAGTTCAGAGATTTCGAAGGCATCCATAAAATTTCATCGCAATCGGAGTATCGGTTTAGCCGGAATCGTGTTAACAGACAGACAAAAATACAAAAAAAAGAAAGAAAAAAAAAACATTCCGGATTTTTTTCTCCAGTGTAGTGAAATGGAATCTTCGCTTCGCTCGCTACGCTCATCCAAAAAACGCTAAGTATGTGGACCTAAAGACCCAAGGTAATGCTCAAGTTGAAGGTAATACAGATCCGTATTGGATTTATTGTATGGGATAACATATAGGTTTGAAATATACTTATTGAAATAACTAACGTCCAAAAGTCAGGAACTCTTACTCTCACCGGTCGTAATATTGCTATTGAAGTTGAAGAAGTGAAATATGTTTTATATGCTAAGATGTCAAAAGTCAACAACCCTTAAGGGAGGCATGGTGTTCCATTGGGACGGGGGCCAGAAGTGACTTATCGGCACGAAAAGAAATTTTAATTTTAATATAATTTTTTTGTCGTAACGTAGGCGTATGTAAACAAATTCGTCCCACTTTTCATACGATTCGTTCAAACTCAAAAACAAAACTGCAAGAATTTTTGAAGAGTAGGCCTGTTGACAGTGTTGTAAAGCTACTGTTTTTTTTATATAAAGTTACACTGTTGCAGCCATTTTGAAAGTTGCCTAGCTACTACTTATTGCACTACCAGTACTTTTTCATTTGGCTTGCTACTTGCACCGCTACTACCATTGAGTAGATATAATAGTTTGTTGACGAATACTTTCGTGGCTGGACATTATGTTAACTAATATAATATATATGATGTTGAAACTGGGCGTGATAGTAGGCGACTATGACGCTGTTATGTTAGACTTTAGACAGAAGAAGGATGTGCGCCTGTCTGTCTATCTATCATGTCTGTCTGTCTAAAGTACTAAAGTACTTATATATATATATATATATAAAGTTTTTAAGCATAAGCCCGCTTTAAGGACATAGTTATTGATTCATAGCAGTTGCCGAAAAAGTTTGCCCCGACTGGGGTTCGCAAAACTAGCAACTAACAAAAAAAAACAACTAGCAGTTTCGTAAAGGTTTGTTCTGTTGTCTCGGTGGCTCAATTGGTAGAGCTATGGCACGTTAAGCCGGAGGTTCTGGGTTCGAACCCCAGTCGGGGCAAACTTTTTCGACAACTGCTATGAATCAATATAAAAAATATATATATATAACATAGTTCGAACCCTGGACCTTCTGCATTGTAAACAGAGACTCAAACCACCTACAAAACCTATAAATAATATTTCTCGATTTGGTTTATCGGGAAACACTCCCATGGGTGTAATTGTTTTTATTTACTACAATTCTACAACTACAATTCAGAGATTAAAATGTACCCGTCCTGATGGTCTAGTGATTAAGACGTCCACCTGGAATGTGGGAGATCCGTGGTTCGATTCCCGGTTGGGGCGGACTTTTTTAATTTCTGAATTGTAGTAAATAAAAACTATAAATAATAATATAAATAATATAATATATATATATAATGTAATATATATAATATAATATAAACAAAACCTATAAAACCTATAAACGTTTTAGCATTCTAAAAAATGGGTTAAAAAGTTTTGTTGATATTGATGATTTGTTGATTATTGTTGATTCTTTTGGAGATAAACTATATTGCTAGAGTTTTTTTTGGATGAGCGTAGCGAGCGAAGCAAAGATTCCATTTCACTACACTGGAGAGAAAAATCCGGAATGTTTTTTTTCCTTTTTTTCTTTTTTTTGTATTTTTGTCTGTCTGTTAACACGATTCCGGCTAAACCGATACTCCGATTGCGATAAAATTTTATGGATGCCTTAGAAATCTTTGAACTTAGAACTGCCACGTTTTTTAACGCAATCGGAAAATTATTTCTCATGAAAATCGCAATTTTACGAGTTTTTTCGGTTTAAAAAAAATTTCTTCGACTTATAAACACCTACATGCTTTGTCCGATTGTAATGATTTTTTCACAGAACATAATTTTATGAATTGATATATTTTGTGAAATTTGAGCGTAATCGAAAAAATATTTCTCATGAAAATCGCAATTTTACGATTTTTTTCGATTTTTTAAATATCTTCGGCTTATAACACCTACATGCTTTATCCGATTGTAATGATTTTTTCATTGAACCTTAATTTTATGAATTAATATATTCGTGTGAAATTTGAGCGTAATCGAAAATTTATTTCTCATGATAATCTCTATTTTACGCTTTTTTTCGTTTTTAAAAATTACGCTCATCCAATAACGCGCCTGAAAAAGCGTTTGCGAAGCTTCCTAGTAATATATAATTACGAAGCTACGATTAAAATATCTATAGGGACTTATTGATTCTTTCCAAGACTTTCTCGTGAGCACATTTCCAACACGGTGACCCTGCACGATATGTCTCTCGCCATAATTATTATAATATAGGTGTATATCCTGTCATCTATACCACGTTATTAATTGTATAGTTCGGAATTTGTTGAATAACAAGTTATTATCCCTAGGCGCTAATAGTATTGTCATATCTTATCTGTAGGTGCTAATTAACCTGCTATTGATTCAAGCGTCATTAGTCTCCATACTAACAATAGCTTCGTGTATAGGAGCTTGACGGAAGTTCATCTCTTTCCCATCCGGTATGAGGGATGCGCGAGGTTCTCTCTCAACACATCACATCACCCACGCAGGAATGTTATTAAAATAATTGTTGTCATATTATACGTCGGATTTATGTTGATAAATGGAAATATTCTTGCACAAAGAACGTGTATCCCTTATCTATGTGGGTAATAATAATAATTTTATTCACCTTGACTGGTACATTGCACAAGTATAACTCTTAATGGAGAAAGTGAATAGCCTAGCCTATGGTTAAGAATAATACATACATTGTTAACTTATAAAATTATACATAAAAATATACATTTCATAATATCTTCCCTTCTATTTCTATACATAATAGGTACTTATTTTTGTCTTGAATTGCATTATTTTCAATTATATTCATGTTCATACGTACAAGTGTCAGGAATGTGAAGGAAAGTTGAGTGTAAAGCTATGGATGGGGTATTTGTATGTCCGGGCGCACTAAATTAAGTTAAAAGTCAGCTGGATGAAGGTATTCATTGATTGTGTAGAAGCAATGCTCTATTAGAAATGATTTCAATGTGTATTTGAAAGAGTCTAGTGATTGTATGTTTTTAATTTCTGGTGTGTAGATGATTGTAGATTGTTAGACATTGGTAATGAGGTCCTTTGGGAAACGCGTTGTATTGTGAGTTGGGACATGAATTTTTGATTGTGATCGTGTATCATGGTCATGAATTGTTGAGTTTAATTTGAAGAGGTGAGGGTTTGATTTGATAAAGACTGCTGCAAGTTGTATTAAAGTACTTGCTAAGGTCAAGATTTTTTGGGTAGGAAAGATATTTCTACACGAGGTACGCCAAGAGGCTCCTACTATAATTCGAATGGCCCGTTTTTGTAATCTAAAAACTCTTATAGCTTGTGGCGAGTTTCCCCAGAAAATAAGTCCGTACGATATGTGTGAGTGGATGTGAGCATGGTATATGAGAATAAGGACGTTGTGGTTGACTAGGGCTTTTATTCTTCTGAGGAGGAAACAACCACTCTTTATCTTTGAGCAAACAGCGTCTATGTGGTCTGTCCAATCAAGGGTGTCAGTCATATGTAGACCCAGGAACTTGATGGAAGAACACCAGCTACGACGAAGCCTCTTCAGTATCAACTTCTTAGCTGCCAAGTGGCTGTCAACCAAGCATAATGAAGCTGGTCCAGGCTCTAGTGGGGCTAACGATTGTTGCCTGGCTAGTTTGCGAATCACAAGAGTATGGAGTTAATATGGTAAGCCATCTGAATCTAATATCTTACGTGACACCAGTTATACTCGTCCCATATCGATGATAAGTAAAAGGTGGAACGATCCCACCAAACCTTTGGGCACCTTTCTTCTTCTTATTATTAATCTTCTTCTTCTTCTTCTTCTTCTTCTTCTTCTTCTTCTTCTTCTTCTTCTTCTTCTTCTTCTTCTTCTTCTTCTTCTTCTTCTTCTTCTTCTTCTTCTTCTTCTTCTTCTTCTTCTTCTCTTCTTCTTCTTCTTCTTCTTCTTTTCTTCTTCTTCTTCTTCTTCTTCTTCTTCTTTAGTGGTGGACTACAATTAAATTTGACCCTAACCCACCCCCACCTTGCCACCACAGGTCGACACTTCCACCGCAAAAGATCCGTTTCTATATGGATTTGTGTTTATCCACGTGTGTATGTGATGTGTGTATCCAAGGGTCAAAATAAAATAGCCGCCCAAATTAATTGGTATCTCTAATATCTTTGAAAGTATCTAACCGATCTCAATTTTTATGTCACCATTCGATAGGTTTCGAGAAGAGCTACAATAATGTATACTTTTACAGTTTTCACGAAAATCCATTATTTTTTAGGTCATGTTATGTGCCGCCAATTTGCTAATTTGTGTCTCTAATACCACACAACAAAAACTTGTAAAAATACAGCCAAACCTTACACACTCAAAAGAAAAGAGATCTAAAAAAGGGCCAAGCTCATCTACCCTTTCCACATTTGCGCATCTTAATTCATAAACGTACAGTGTCCCGTAATAACATCCTTGAAAAGCTTGGCAAAATAGAATTTGCAACTATTAATTTAAACCTAATAGTTCATCCAAATTCTTTTTTTCTAATTAATTTAAACGTAATGGTCATACAAATTCTATTTTGCCAAGCTTTTCAAGGATGTTGTTACGGGACACTGTACGTTTGTGAACTAAGAATGCGCAAATGTGGAAGGGTAGATGAGCTTGGCCCTTTTTTAGATCTCATTTCTTTTGAGTGTGTAAGGTTTGGCTGTATTTTTACAAGTTTTTGTTGTGTGGGATCTCATTACTTTTTCAAGTTCCGTTGCAAAATTATCTGTTAAATAAAATTAGATGAGGCGTAGCAAAGATTCCATTCTACTACACTGGAGAAAAAAAATCCGGAATGTTTTTTTCTGTATTTTTGTCTGTCTGTTAACACGAGTCCGGCTAAATCGATACTACAATTGCGATAAATTTTCTGGGGGTCTTCGAAATCTCTGAACTTTAGAACTGCCACGTTTTTGAGCGCAATCGAAAAATTATTTCTCATTAAAATCGTAATTTTACGATATTTTCCGATTTTTAAAAAATTTCTGTGACTTATAACTTCTACATACTTTATCCGATCGTAATTATATTTTCATAGAACCTTAATTTTATGAATTTATATATTTGTGTAAAATTTGAGAGCAATCGAAAAATAATTTCTCATGAAAATCGCAATTTTACGCTTTTGTTTAAAAAAAACATACGCTCACCCAACAACGCGCCAGAAAAAAGCGTTTGCGAAGCTTCCTAGTTAACAAACATTAGTTTTGCATTATTGTTGTGCATGTGTGTGTGAGCGGATGTCTTATACACTCTACACTGACCGTCATTTGAATGCTCACGTATTATTGATTGGCTTTACATCGTCTATAGCACTAGTTGCTTTATCTCTTGCTCGTCCCCGGCATATGAAGTTGTTGGTTGAAATGCGCCATCTCACTCTATGAAGACATTGAATAACTAGGAAGCTTCGCAAACGCTTATTCTGGCGCGTTGTTGGATGAGCGTAATTGGTGCATTGAGTGCATGTGTTATGCGGATTTTATGTTGTTCTGGTGAAAAAATCATTACTAAGTTGAAGATTTAAAAAAAAAAAAAAAAAAAAAAAAAATTTTAATTTTTTATATTTTTTTATTAATAGTAATTATAAAAAAAATCGTAAAATTGCGATTTTCATAAGAAATAATTATTTGATTGCGCTCAAATTTCACACGATTATATTAATTCATAAAATTAAGGTTCTGTGAAAAAATCATTACAATCGTTAAAGCATGTAGGTGAAGTCAATGAATTGTTTTATAAAAGAAAAAACCCGTAAAATTTCGATTTTCATAAGAAATAATTTTTCGATCGCGCGCAAATATCACACGAATATCTTAATGCATAAAATTATGGTTCGGTGAAAAAATCATTAAAATTGGATAAAAGCATGTAGGTGTAATAAATCGAAGAATGTTTAAACTAATCGAAATAATCGTAAAATTGCGATTTTCACGAAAAATAATTTTTTGATTGCGCTCAAAAACGTGACAGTTCTAAGTTCAGAGATTTCGAAGGTCTCCAGAAAATTTCATCGCAATTGGAGTATCGGTTTAGCCGGAATCGTGTTAACAAACAGCCAAAAATACAAAAAGAAAAAAAACATTCCGGATTGTTTTCTCCACTGTAGTGAAATGGAATCTTCGCTTCGCTCGCTTCGCTCATCCAATAATCTAGCAGGCCATGGTGTCTCCATGGTTATTGTTGATAAAACAATTCACTAGGAAAATGTCAATCCAAATTTGTTTTCTTGACTCTCAATCAGTGCTTAAAAGTCCCGCCGCGTTAACGGATGAGCTTTTTTGTAAGTTTTTAGTTTGCGTAGGACCACTTTTCCTTTGCAAGTGCTTTTTGAATGCATTGTAGGTGATTGTTGTCAAGTTTCTATTGCTACTTGTTAATTGTTATTATAAACCTAAAAAAACTCATATTAAAACCTTTATTCTATGTATTCTGTCTAACTTTTTCAACTTTTTCTTTCGAAAAGCAATACACCACCATTACCTTAATATACATGTTAAATATGAACGTTGTAGCCCCACCCGTTTGGTCAGAATCGGCCCAAATGTCACGAAAATATCGCACTAAAAATCGAAAAAATCGTAAAAGTACGATATTCATGTAATGAGAAATATTTCTTCGATTGTACCCAAAAACGTGGCAGGTCTAAGTTCAGAGATTTCGAAGGTCCCCTCAAATTTTCGCCGTTTGCCCGGTATCGTGCGAACAAACAGACAAAAAAAAATTGGAGCTAAATTTTTTGAGGGGTCAGTGAAATTGAAGTCTTCGCTTCGCTCATCCAATTACTCTTGTAAAACAGTCATTCTTCAGAAGTAAATAGTTCATAATCGTTGTCATTTCCAGGGCACCTACGATATTGTGGTTAGAGCAACTCTTTCCTATGTGAAGACCAGGGAAATGGGAAAGGAAACTTCCAGATATCCCTCTATCTGGGTCCTCCAGATGCGTCCAAGAAGAGGAAGAGGCTGCATAGAGGAAGCATCTCCTGGCCGTTCACCAGGGAACAAACAGAATCCATGGACGTAAGCGTGAATAATTTCTCGTGAGGAAACTTCCCAGAGTGCAATGCATGCCCAGCTTCAGGTGTCTAGCTAGGTATATTGGAGATAGGACAACTGTGAAGGGATATTAATTGTCTAGAGGGGACTCGATCAGTTGAGTTCGCATTAACGACTTAGAATAATCTCAGAAAAACTTTTGAAGTCAGGTTTACGGATCTCTACGGGATGTAAACCCTAGACCTCCCAAATCACTGTTACTCTCTCACCTTTTAAAAATATGTCAACGCCCAATAGCTAGAGACAATACGTCTGAAAAGTAGGCAGAGTGTAAGAGAGACATATTACAAAGAGAAAAACATTATTTAGATTTTTTTTGACGGGACATAATATCCTTTTGAGTCAACAATTGAATTTAGATTTCCTCACTCAAATCAGTCCAAAATTGTTTTGAGAAGCGATTTTAAAAATATTGTATCTTCACATGGGAAATGGTTTTCAGTAATTACTTGCGTTGCACGATTATTTTGTACGACAGCACACAATACCGATCTGTTTTGCCTGTCTATGGCGTCGGCACCGACAGGGCTGGCCATACTACTAAACCCGGGCTAGCCATCCAACTGACAATCAGTTAACAAACAAAAAACTTAAACTTTTCCTCAACAGGTTCAAATTGACGTCTACCAGAAGAAAAACAGCGATTATCTCCTGATGTACCCGTACAAAGATAATATGTGTAAGACACTCGACGTCGTAGATAAAGCGATGTTCTACAGTTTACTTGAAGCTTGCGGGATAGCAGAAAAGATCTGTATTATACCAACCGTAAGTCATTTTTATCATCTTATATGGTTTTGTTTCGCCTTTATTGTTGATATTTAGTGCAACAAAATCGACAATAATAATAGCCAAGTTTTCTTACTTTTCACTCGTCACGGTCGTCATCGTCGGGGAGGTCGTCAAAGGGAGGGGGGGGGGGGGGGGGGGGGGGAGGGGGGGGGGGAGTTGTCCTCGACTACTACGACAGAGCTCGCCTTTAGTTTCAGGGCGTAATATAATATCCAACATACTTACCAGATGATGTTTGCGTTTGATTACGATTAGCACAGTCATGTTGTGGACCCAATTCTATCCCGGGCACAGACGGGTGTGTGTTACTAAAATCTAATTTAATTACAAAATCTTATTTACAAAGCAAAGCAATTAATAGAAATTGGATAACGCAAATAACTCACTTAAAAATAAGCACTGAATAATTAATTAAAAATTAATTAAGAGGCTATAAACATAACATATCACAAATAATCTGTAATAATATATTAATTACTAGGAAACGCTCAGTTGGACGCGTTGATAAGCGAGCACGTGCTATAGCTAGACCCACATTGCACATTTTTTTAAATTTTAAAATTTACGACGTTCGCGTTTCCAGTATTATTTATTATTGCCAAGGTATTTGGGTAAACCCGTGTTTAAATCTTTACTTTAAAATCCACCGCCATCTAGAAGACCTTGACTCCTTGGGAAAACTATTTAAACTCTTTGTTGACAAATAATAGACTGCTTCCTCGAAGTATTTTGATTACTTCTAGGTGGCAGTGCATTAGAAACTTCGCGCGTCTTTTCGTTGCCATGGCAACGTTACTTTTGTTATAATGTAATTTCCATCTACACTACTTATCGGATCAAAATAAAATTAACATAAGTTATTCGTGACCGGACGGACATTCTAAATGATTTGGCTATCTCAGATTTTGTCGCCGTTGAGTTTGAAAAAAAAACTTTCGATTAACTTTAATGTAACTTTTTAACTTTTTGAACGATTTTGCCACAAAACTAATGGCATTCAATCGAGAACAAAGCTTGCGGATGGTGAAAATTTCAACTCGATCCGAGCCTCCGTTCGACCGCTATCATGAGCCATAAAAGCTGCACGACTTTCCGTTGCCATGGTAACCGTACTTTGTTATAATGTAATTTCCATCTACACTACTTATCGGATCACAATAAAAATTAACATATTCGTGACCGGACGGACATTCTAAATGATTTGGCCATCTCAGATTTTGTCGCCGTGAAGTTTGAAAAAAACTTTCGATTAACTTTAATGTAACTTTTTAACTTTTTGAACGATTTTGCCACAAAACTAATGGCATTCAATCGAGAACAAAGCTTGCGGATGGTGAAAATTTCAACTCGATCCGAGCCTCCGTTCGAACGTTATCGCGAGACATACAAACAAAAAAACAAACAAACAAACAAACAAACAAACAAACAAACAAACAAACAAACAAACAAACAAAAAACAAACAAAACCAGTGACTAATTTTTCCGGCAGAGTCAAATGGAAACGCTCGCTTCGCTCGCTTAATTATTAATGTGTTTAAAATGGGTGGGTTCATTGGAATCAAATACGAATGAGTTTATTGAATGGGTGCAGCAAAGACTTTAGACGCTTTCCTATACTATGAGAAAATAGATCGGGTAATTTTTGTCTTTTTGTCTGTCTGGTTTGCTCTCGACCGGTCAAACGGCTGATTTAATCTTGATGTAATTTTCAGGGGAACTTCGAAATTTCCAAACGTAAATCTTCCATGTACTTGGGTACAATCGAACCAACATTCCTCATGAATATCGTATTTTTACGTTTCCCCCCGATTTTTAGTATGTTATTTTTGTGAGTTTAGCCCCTCGACAGGGCAAACGGCGACACCAACATTGATAAAACTTTATGTCAAAGATAAAATTTAGGCCTACTGAACTGAAATATGTTATGATTTTGGGTACAACGAATTAAATATATTTCTAATAACAATCGTACTTTTAGCGGAACGATAGGTCAATATGCCCTCGCTGCCCCGCACCTCTCCGCGGCTGGCAC
Source organism: Sweltsa coloradensis (assembly GCA_024449915.1). Lineage (NCBI taxonomy): Eukaryota > Metazoa > Arthropoda > Insecta > Plecoptera > Chloroperlidae > Sweltsa > Sweltsa coloradensis. Next base: position 27,743 of record JAMZAV010003349.1, read on the forward strand.
AACGAGGCGCGTGTCGGTTCTCTGTCTCTCTCTGACTCGCAGGCTGCACTCGGTCGCATCGTATTGTTGAAAATAAACGGAAAAAGGACACAAAATGCAACCATAATAAAAGGATAGGAAAAGTCAACAATCCATCAATGCGACTGAAAAATGCGTTCTCAAAGTGTCCTAGTTTCAATAACTATCATCAATTAAAAAATAAAATATCTCGTCATCACATTGGGCGCATTCCGATACTCGCTACGTAGCGCAGTAGCCGCGCTCCGCCCATTCCGTATAACTAGGAAAACGCTTAAGTCCCGTCGCGTTCATGGATGAGCTTTTTTGTAAGTTTTTAGTTTGCGTGGGATCTCTCTACTTATCAAGTGCTTTTTTAACGCATTGTAGGTGATTGTTGTCAAGTTTCTATTGTTACTTGTTAATTGTTATTAAATACCTCAAAAAACTTAATTTAAAACCTTTATTTATATGGTTTCTGGATAATGTTTTCAACTTTTTCTTTCAAAAGGCAATACATCACTATAACCTTAATGTCCATGTGAAATATGAACGTTCTAGCCCCGCCCGTTTGGTCAGAATCGGCCCAAATGTCACGAAAATATCGCACTAAAAATCTAAAAAAAAAATCGTTAAAAGTACGATATTCATGAGAAATATTTCTTCGATTGTACCCAAAAACGTGGCACGTCTAAGGTCAGAGATTTCGAAGGTCGCCTCAAAATTTCATCAAGATCGCATATGCCGTTTGCCCGGAATCGTGCGAACAAACAGACAGAAAATAAAAACAAAAAAAAACATTGGATTTTTATTGATTGGATATTGCTTAACGTCTCATATTTATGCAACTTGGCTAATCGAGACGAAGGAAGGGACGTAAGGGATGACGCGGGGGGACAATGGGTGGACAGGCCTGTGCTGGTCAGAACCAGCCACAAGCGTATGGGGAGGGCAAGAGTTCCCCCACGTCGTGGTCGTCTTCGTCTGTGTCATCATCTGTCCGTGTTGTCATTGTCGTCGCCGTCGGGGAGGTAGTCAAAGAGAAGGGGAAAGTTCTCCGACGACGACCCAGAGCTCGCCATTAGTTTCAGGGAGAAAAACTCCCCTAAAAACATTGGAGCTAAATTTTTTGAGGGGTCAGTGAAATTGAAGTTTTCGCTTCGCTCGCTACGCTCATCCAACTAGCTCCAAACGCCCATATGCTAAAGGTTTTTCGCCCGGTACTAGGAGCATTCCGTGGAGTGGGGGTAAATCATGATGTCGGCAACACTGAAGATTTACGAAAGGAATGCTGAAAATAGCACCTAAACTGTAAGGATGTCTGCATAGTCCATTAGTTCTCCAAGTTCTCGGTTGGAAATAATTGTTGATGAAAGAATCAATGATATAACTATAAAATAAGCATTCTTTCCACACTAACAATGGGCTGGGCGCGTGATTCAAACACGCAGGGGCCGGACAGGAGAAATTGAGTGGATTCCAAGAAATTCTGTTTTTATCCTTATCCGCAGTCCTATAATTAAATAACGTTTTGGCCTAGGCCTAGCACTTGATATCATGATCAGTGCTCGAATAATTAACAATCTTTGGATTCTGACAGCTTGGGAGCTAGACGGTCAGCCATTTAATATGATACAGATGCTACACACACCATTCCGAAACGATGAGAACATTCATGTGCTGTTACACCCACTCCTTACGCTGCGGCAGTAACGACTGGAGCGGGTTTAGGGATGCGCCCATTGACGTACATTTGAACCAATTGTTATCCATGTGGATTGGCGTTACGTTCGGTCTGTCTTCTCTCACCTGAAGTGTTTGTTTCAGGGCAACTACACCTTCAATGATTGGGAGGTCGTCTTCAAACTGGCCGCTCCAATGCTGGAGTATGGTTCCTACAAGGCCACTTGGAGAATACTTGCTGACAAGGAGGTCTTTGGTTGCGCCATTGTGCTAGGGGACGTTAAACCCAAACCAGGGAAACTTGCGTGGGGTTAAAACAAAAAGTGGTTAAGAGGAAGCGGGCGTGATTTCATGTTCGGAGCGTTCCTTGTCCTGCATAATATATAGGCCTATATACTTACTTCGTAATTCATCTTGGCATACTTAATGAAATAATAATAATAATAATAATGAAGGACATTTGTACGCTCCTATCATACAAGATTTTCCATATTTGTCATAGATCAATCAGGAAATGCGTAGTTATTTGGGTGTTTTTGACCATTTTGCCAGTAGGTAACCTATAATTTCTAAAAAATTGAATTTATTTTTGTTTTATTTTCTATAACCAAAATGGAAAAGTGCAAGGAAAGATGCTTTCATAATTAATTTTTACATAATTAATTTAAATTACAAAATACAATGTGACTTAAATTGGTTGAGAAATTTGAATGAGTAAATATAACAATGATGAGCATGCCTGCCTCCTCTTCAGTCCAAAAATGTAGTTTTGAGCTGTGATTTTAAAGTTTAGCGCTCTCTGTAAATCTGAAAAGATTGATTATTAATAGACTTATTTAAAAAAAAATAGTGTTGATATTATGTGTACGCGTTGCAAAAACAAAATCATTAGTATGACATAATAAAATTATCACATTGTTTAGTTAAATTCGATTGATTTTGGATGATGATCAGTTTTTCACAAAGAATGGGGACTTATTCACTTCATATATTATTATTAATCATTTTGTTCTTCTGCACTTAAGAGTTTATTCACTTTTAACATGATTGTTTACACACTTACACGGTTTCACCTGGAATATAATCTTGAGTTACGGTACTTTTAGAAAAAATTGATTATAACTAAATTATTAGGTACTTTTAATAGAGTAAGGACTTTGACAGTTGGTACCACCAAATAGCTCGTTTTTTCTGAACAAGAACATATCAAAGGCGGATTTTCACAAAAAGTGGACTTGATCGCCTTTTCTTTTCACCCTACGTTTGATGTATCTAAAATATTACACATATGACATATGACAAGAAAATAAAAACATGCACATACACAGTGTTAGCAAATCAAAGATAAAATATCACAAAAAATAAATACTTTTAAAATAATTAGGGTAGTTGTTAAGTGTGACTCGAGCCCTTCACTCCCGCTTCCATTACATTTGTGCAAACTCACTAGATAAGTCTATATTGAACATATTAATGTTTAAAATGCATGTCCTTTATTCTCTGAATCATGCCAATGTTATTCTAAAACTAAAAATTATTATGGTATATTTTTTATCTTGTATTTAAATTTCGAAGCAGTAAAGTTTTGTGTTATATTTTTACACTACAAATACCAATAACAATACATTCCAATCGGAGTTTTTAAAATAAAACTGTCAATAAGATTATTTTTGATTCGAATAGAACCCATATTTTGTAATATATAATTTATAATTTGCTGAACGCAAACCACACAACATTTCCGCGCTTCGTTCAAGGCGGCTACGCATGGCTCGGCTTTGTTGTCCAACAAGGTTGTGACCACGCTTTTACGAAAACGTTTCACATCCGGATGAGCTAAACAACAACTAGTTTCCGATCCCACTGTTATGATAATAGTAAATAAATAATGTATATTAACACCTATAACTTCTTGTTATGTCTGCTTTCTTATTGTGAACAGGGTTTTAACCAGGTTCCTTGAAGATTAAATAGATAAGTCACATCCTGGGCATGTGGTACATTAAAATACACGACAGTCCTACAAAAAACAGTGCCCTAAAATTAAAACAAGGTTATAACAAGATTCCTGGAACGTTTAATAGATTATTCAAAACTTGGGCATGTATGTATAGTACCGTACGTCAAACATATAAAACTGTCCTACAAGAAACAGTGCCCTTTAGTCATTTAACATTTTAACAGAGTATGAATTAATTTCTGCAATGCAAGTGTGTGTGTGTGAATGTGAATTTAAAGTCCAAGTCTTTAAAAAGATCTTACAATGCTATTTCCATTTCAGTGTCTTTCTATCAAAGTGAGTCTCCATATGTATACTGATATCTATTTTACGACTAAATTCCTTTGAACATATGTAGCAGAGAAATGTTCTGGCGGAGTGATTTCGCATTAAGTGTCGTCGCAGATCGCCTGCAGTCCACCATTCTTTCTCGCAGGTCGGACACTTGAACGTCTTTTTCTCAGAGTGTGTACGTAGGTTGTGATCTCGCAGCCGAGATTGAGTCAACAAGTCCTTGTTACAAATCTCACAGACCGCATCAGAGCGCGGACCGTGACGTTTTGAGTGGTGTTGAAGTCCTATTGGATCTTTGAATGTTTTGTCACAATCTTTGCAATGAAAAGGCCTCGACTCACTGTGAGAAAACATGTGATATTTCAATCGAGACTTATTAATAAATCCACGTCCACAGACATCGCAGACGTATGGCATTTTGTCAGCATGCGTCTCCATTGTATGATATCGCAGATGACGAGACACTTTAAAGTCTTTTCCGCAATGACATTTGTAAGGCCTATTATTACTATGGGAGTTCATGTGGAACCCAAGACTGACCTTGGTTCTTAAACCTTTACCGCACACATCACAAACAAAACTCATTTCCTTGTGGGTTACCGAGTGTAGTCTAAGACTTTGTTTAGATTTAAAGGTTTTACCACAATTAAGGTACGTACACTTAAAAGGTCGGTCATCGCTGTGTTTTAGAAGGTGACTTTGAAGACTTCTCTTTTCACCAAAACCTTGACCACACACGGCACACAGGAAAGATTTCTCTCCAGCATGTGTGCGCCAATGCCTCTTCATATTACATTGTAGGTTAAAGGCTTTACAACAAATAGGGCACTTATATGCCTTAAGGTTGGTATGTAATAGCATATGTTGAGCAATTTGGTTCTTGTCTGCAAAGGTTTTATTGCAATGTTCACACGCTACGGGCTTCACTGACAAGTGTGTGTACGAGTGTGTTTTCAGGTCGTGGGGAGTTCTAAACTTGTTCCCACATTCCGCGCACGTGAATTTTCGAATATCCGTATGAACGAGCTTATGTATTGTCAGATGAGAGTTTTGCTTGAAGCCCTTGTCGCAGATCGAACATACAAACGGTTTCGCTTCTAAATGAAGGACGGAGTGTTTTCTGAGGGAACTTTTAGTTTTGAACGCTTTGCCACACGGACACTTGTAAGGCCTATCTTTACTGTGAATGCTCATGTGTTGTGAAAGTAAACACTTTTTAATAAATCCTCTACCACATTGTCCACATTCAAAAGGCTTTTCATCAGCATGATTGCGTATATGAAACTCATACCCACTCTTAGATGAAACACCTTTGTTGCAAATACCACAAACAAATGGTGTGCTAGACATGTGAGTGTACGAGTGTTTCTTTAAAAAATATGATGTTTTAAATGTTTCACCGCACGGGGATGGACAACGGAAGGGTCTGTCGTCAGTGTGGGTGACCATGTGACGTTTTAGATTCTTAAAACCTCTAGAGCAGATATTGCAGTGAAATGTTGCTGTTAAGCTTTTGTCATGGGTGGTCATGTGACGTCTTAGAACAGCCTTTGTTTTAAAACCTTTAGAGCAGATATTGCAGTGAATTAATGTCCCTGTCGATCTCTGTCCACCGCCCCTGGTGTTGTCTTTCAGTTGGCGCGGTTGCCCCACCCCCTTCTTGGAGGCGTTACGCTTGTTACCTTGGTTGATATTCTGGACAGGAGACTTGCGAACAACCTCAGTGTCTGGCGTTGAGTCGTCCGGCTGATGGTTGTGACGAGGAGACTTGGTTCCGTCTACAACAGGAGATACAAATCAATCAGATGGGTAGCGTAAGGGGTTATTACACTGGGGTCGACGCTAGCTGGTTACAGATTTTGGTTACAATCGAAAGTGAGCGGAACTAATATGCGCATGTTCAGTACCATTAAAATCCAACCCGCTATTGCCCTGTCTGGATTTTTGTCTGTCATTTGGCGGCGACCCCGGTGTAAAGGGAATATTACACTTGCGTCGCCGCCAACTGATTACAGTTTTTGGTTGGGTTTTGGGAAGAAGTTGGCTACAATTATTTTCTGTATAGAGGATGTTCTAAACAGCCAACTGCCATCCCTGACTGGATCTTCATGGTACTGAGCATGCGCACATTCGTTCTGCTCACTTCTGATTGTAACTAAAACATTGCCAGTATAGGCGGTGACCCCAGTGTAATGTCCCCTTAACACCCCTTTTATGAGGTTTCTGTGATTTGTGCAGGTCCACAGCTCTCTTGTGTCACATATGCATATCTAAGCCTTTTGACAAATGAAGAAGGCCACTGCCAATATCTTAATCCAAACATTTTAGAATCAGCTGCAGAGCGCTCACCTCGCACAATGAATGACCTATTTTCAGATCGCTTTGTATAACACCGCCCAACTCAATAAATTGAGATTGTAGACCTACATGTCACCCTTTTCAATGAAACGGCCGAGCGAAGAAGGGTGCATGGTGAGCTCTCTGCAAGGGATTTATATTGTTAATGATAGCATAGAGAGTTTCAGGAAGGCTTCATGGAGGCACAGTATCTACGTGGAGGGTATAGTTAAGCGAGCGAAGCGAGCGTTTCCATTTGACTCTGCCGGAAAAATTAGTCACTGGTTTTGTTTTTTGTTTGTTTTTTGTTTTTTGTTTTTTTGTTTTTTTGTTTTTGTATGTCTCGCCATAACGTTCGAACGGAGGCTCGGATCGAGTTGAAATTTTCACCATCCGCAAGCTTCGTTCTCGATTGAATGCCATTAGTTTTGTGGCAAAATCGTTCAAAAAGTTCAAAAGTTACATTAAAGTTAATCAAAAGTTTTTTTTTCAAACTAAACGGCGACAAAATCTGAGATAGCCAAATCATTTAGAATGTCCGTCCGGTCACGAATATGTTAATTTTATTTTGATCCGATAAGTAGTGTAGATTAAAATTACATTATAACAAAAGTAACGTTGCCATGGCAACGAAAAGACGCGCGAAGTTTCTAATGCACTGCCACCTAGAAGTAATCAAAATCCTTTCGAGGAAGCAGTCTATTATTTGTCAACAAAGAGTTTTAATAGCTTTCCCAAGGAGTCAAGGTCCTCTATATGGCGGTGGATTTTATCCACAAAGTAAAGGTTTACACACGGGTTTACCCAAATACCTTGGCAATAATAAATAATATTGGAAACATGGCCCTGTGGACAGCGAACGTTGCAAATTTTAAAATTTAAAAAAAATGTGCAATGTGGGTCTAGCTATAGCACGTGCTCGCTTATCAACGCGTCCAACTGAGCGTTTCCTAATATTAAAATACTTTAATTATGTTAGCCACGAAACGTTAGGGCTACTTCTAAAGCGTCAGAAGTGGCTAGCTGGCATGTCCCTTAGGCTTGCTTTTATACATGGTTCCAGCTTTTAATTGTTAAAAATAAAAACAGAGCTTCAAGTTACATTGTTCCCTTGCTAAAACGTTAATGACAGATATTTAAGCGAGCGAAGCGAGCGTTTCCATTCGACTCTGCCGGACAAAATAATCACTAGCTTTGTTTTTTTGTTTTGTTTTTGTTTTTGTTTTTGTTTGTTTGTATGTCTCGCCATAACGTTTGAACGTTTGATCGATTTGAAATTTTGACCATCCGCAAGCTTCGTTCTCGATTGAATGCCATTAGTTTTGTGGCAAAATCGTTCAAAATGTTAAAAAGTTACATTAAAGTTAATCGAAAGTTTTTTTTTTAAACTAAACGGCGACAAAATCTGAGATAGCCAAATCATTTAGAATGTCCGTCCGGTCGCGAATATGTTAATTTTATTTTGATCCGATAAGTAGTGTAGATGGAAATTACATTATCACAAAGTACCGTTACCATGGCAACGGAAAGTCGCGCAGCTTTTTTGGCTCATGATAGCGGTCGAACGGAGGGTCGAATCGAGTTGAAATTTGGACCATCCGCAAGCTTCGATCTGGATTGAATGCCATTAGTTTTGTGGCAAAATCGTTCAAAAAGTTGAAAAGTTACATTAAAGTTAATCGAAAGTTTTTTTTTTCAAACTAAACGGCAACAAAATCTGAGGTGGCCAAATCATTTAGAATGTCCGTCCGGTCACGAATATGTTAATTTTATTTTGATCCGAAAAGTAGTTTAGATAGAGATTCTGGTCACTATACACTGCCACCTAGAAGTAATCAAAATACTATTTTTATTTATTTATTTATTTATTTATTTATTTAACGTCTATCCTATTCAGTTATAAAAACTGATTTACAAAGGAGGACAACTAAATAAATCTAATTACATAGATGCAGAAACAACAATAAATTACATTTTCGTAAATATTTGAAATAGTAGCATTACAACAACAATGCATTTAATTTATTTTATAATTATTTATTATTATTATTATTTTAATTTATCGAGGAAGCAGTGTATTATTTATTACCAAAGAGTTAAAATAGTTTTCCCAAAGAAATGATGTCAAGGTCCTCTAGATGGCGGTGGATTTTATTCATCATGGGTTTACCCAAATACCTTGCAATAATAAATAGTATTGTAAACATGGCCCCGTGGACAGCGAACGTCGCAAATTTTAAAAATACAAAAAAATGTGCAATGTGGGTCTAGCTATAGCACGTGCTCGCTTATCAACGCGTCCAACTGAGCGTTTCCTAGCAGAATACGATATTCGATTGGTTTGAAATTTGCAGCTTTGAGGAATCTTAAATTCACTCTTTTAACATATTGTGTTAAGAAGGCACCAATGCAATTTTTGCCCACTAGTCAGCCATGACAGTCGGTGTGACGTCATTTGAAACTCTCGTATGGCCTGAAGAAAAGTAGGTCTACCGCTAAGGACTTTCTTTGAATTTACATATTAGCAGTTTCCTTTATGATTTGACGTGCACCTTAGTAGATATTATAATGTACATACAGGTTTTTATTATTCTATCTGCGTAGGTAAATATTCTTACTTTATTAATTATATTTCAAGCCAGTTGGATTTAAATTGATTAATTTAGTGTAAAATATTATGTCCTCCTTATCCCTATAATTAAAAAAAAACAATACATTTTATTCATATCAAGCATTTGGCGGCAGTTAGGCATTATAGAATGACAAATTAAGTAGGGCTAACTTTTGTAATAGGCTAGGAAAACGCCAAAGTCCCGCCGCGTTGATGGATGAGTGTTTTTTTGTTTATTTTTTTGTTTGCGTTTTTTGCGTTTGTTTGCACTTTTCCTTTGCAAGTGCTTTTTGAATGCATCGTAGGTGATTGTTGTCAAGTTTCTATTGTTACTTGTTAATTGGTATTATAAACCTCAAAAAACTCATATTAAAACCTTTTTTTCTGTGGATTCTGGCTAACTTTTTCAACTTTTTCTTTCAAAATGTACTACATCACCATAACCTTAATGTCCATGTGAAATCTAAACGTTGTAGCCCCACCCGTTTGGTCAGAATCGGCCCAAATGTGACGAAAATATCGTACTAAAAATTGAAAAACTTATATTAAAACCTTTATTTCTATGGATTCTGGCTAACTTTTTCAACTTTTTCTTTCAAAAGATACTACATTACCATAACCTTAATGTCCATGTGAAATATGAACGTTGTAGTCTTACCCGTTTGGTCAGAATCGGACCAAATGTCACGAAAATATCGCACTAAAAATCAGAAAAATCGTAAAAGTACGATATTCATGAGAAATATTTCTTCGATTGTACCCAAAAACTTGGCAGGTTCAGAAGTCCATCAAAGTCCTTTCAGAGATTTCGAAGGTCCTGTCAAATTTTCATCAAGATCGCATATGCCGTTTGCCCGGAATCGTGCGAACAAACAGACAGAAAAACAAACAAACAAACAAAAAAACAAAAAAAAAATTGGAGCTAAATTTTTTGAGGGGTCAGTGAAATTGAAGTTTTCGCTTCGCTCGCTACGCTCATCCAACTACTATTCAGCACTGACAAGCTCTGTGACAATTGCTGATGCTTGGTAATTGATTTTTTTTCAGCACAACCAGTGAACCTGCCCAATGTTATTATCTGAGAACACATACGTCTGAGCTGTTATTAACAAATAATAATTTAAAAAACATGAAATTAATATTTTGAGAAGATGGAAATTTGCCAAATAAGTTAGGAAATAATTGAATAGCAAAGATTTTTTTGCATCTAAAAGATCAATAAAGTCCGTTTTATATTCAAAAGTACCGGTATAATATAAATTAACATTAGGCTATAACATTAACTTGCAATGCAGAAAGTCATTAACACGTTAAAAATTGCCAAAGTCATATTATTATGGCCAGAAGAAAAGTAGGTCTACTGCTAAGGACTTTCTTTGAGTTTACATTGTAGCAGTTTTCTTTATGATTTGACGTGCACCTTAGTAGATATTATAATGTAGGCCCTACATACAGGTTTTTATTATTCTATCTCTGTAGGTAAATATTCTAACTTTATTAATTATATTTCAAGCCAGTTGGATTTAAATTGATTAATTTAGTGTAAAATATAATGTCCTCCTTATCCCTATAATAATAAAATAAACAATACAATTTATTCATATCAAGCATTTGGCGGCAGTTAGGCATAATAGAATGACAAATTAAGTAGGGCTAACTTTTGTAATAGACTACTATTCAGCACTGACAAGCTCTGTGACAATTGCTGATGATTGGTAATTGATTTTTTTCAGCACAACCAGTGAACCTGCCCAATGTTATTATCTGAGAACACATACGTCTGAGCTGTTATTGACAAATAATAATTTAAAAAACATGAAATTAATATTTGAGAAGATGGAAATTTGCCAAATAAGTTAGGAAATAATTGAATAGCAAAGATTTTTTTGCATCTAAAAGATCAATAAAGTCCGTTTTATATTCAAAAGTATAATATAAATTAACATTAGGCTATAACATTAACTTGCAATGCAGAAAGTCATTAACTCGTTAAAAATTGCCAAAGTCATATTATTATAAATAGCAATCACGGCGGTAGACGCTAAAAGCACATGGGGGGCAGCATTAATGGTGAAGGGCAGAGAATATGAACCAAAAATGTGATTGTACAATTTGAAAAAATCGCGTATCTAGTGAAAGTGTATTCATGAGAATCCATTTTGTGGTCTTTATAGTCACCTCAAGATTTGATTTGATGTGTCCACACCGACTGGCTCTTTCATTGTCTTTTACGATGAGCCGAGGAGAAAAGCTCCTGGCCAATTCTGAGCCTGGGCCAGACTGGGTATCATTGTAACATAGGGCGTATTAAAAGCATTCTATTAAAACATTATTTCCAGTGAGAAATACCTTGGATCTGGTTGGATAATGATGTGCCGGTTGCGTCTTCATCTGCATCTAGAGCTGTCGTCAGTTCAGTGTTGTCTTGACCTGTTGTCCGAGGTGACTCCGAGGTGGACCGACCCTCAGCGAGAGCCAAGGGGGTTTCATCCAGCTCTAGCTTGACAGGCCGCGTTGTTAACAGCCTGGGCTCCGGAAGAACGGTGAACCAGGGGCGAGTGTTAGCCAGCGGGACATATATCTTAGGCTCAACAGCTGCTCGTCCGTGCCGGCTCCCCCCAGCCGAGGTCACCTGATGACGGGGGGCGACCACCCCTTCAGCTTTCACTCGACGCGTCTCTATGCGCGCTCCAAGGTTCACAAAACAAGACTGAATGTTCAACTTAGAATCCTCCAACTGAAGTGGGTCACGTAAGTCATGGTTTTCATGATGTTGGTGAAGTGTATTCACGTCCAACTCACCTGAGGAAGGGGTTGAACAAGTTGCTTGTGTTTGTGGTTCACCTGTTAAATCAGACCTTTGAAGTGGTGGTCGCACAGTTTCGGATACTGGACCGAAGGATGTACTGGCAGAAGGAGCCTCACCCCACACAGACTTTAGAGAATTGTCTTCTGATGTTGGAAGAATATTCAAGTTATGCACGGATATATCACAACCAGGCAATTCCAATAGAGGGTCCAACAAGTCTAGTGTAACCTGACTTGCTGATGTGAGAGATTCAGCGTTGTCAGAACACGGGGAGTCCTCGGACGAGTCGCACTGTTCTGTTTTAACACAGCGGGGCTCAATACTTGGACCCAGGTTGATCCCGAGTTGTTCTTGCTGGAGAGGATCTAAAACCTCTTGTTTAATTTGGAGCTGGGGGAGTTTTATGTCGGTAGAATATGATGATGAACGGAAGGATTATGGTTGTTCTAAAGGAGAGAGGGTCATTGATTTCAGTGTTTAGTATGTATGGTTGTTCTATTGGTAATTCTTCGTAGGGAGTGCATGAGTCCAGTGGTGAAACATCAGGGACAGGGTCACAGTCTGCAGCAGTCTTCTCCAGGCGTGGTTCAACAGGTGTTGCCTGATCGCCTGAAGGTGGATGTGACGGTAGCTCGGAGGTGGAGCCTTCTTTCACTGGCGGTGTCTCCCCAGACAGGAACCAGGGGGTTTCTCCGGGTAGAGGATCGTACACAGTCACCTTTCGATGTGTGGGCCTCGCTGATTGGCTCTGCATTGTCAGGCAGTATCTGTAAGAGTAGAGTTTTAAACTGTTAACCATTACTACAAATTATAATAAATATTACATTTGTATTAGTTTCTGGATGTTTCTCCGCGTCTTGAGTAAACTTTGTCCGTACCTCGAGGTTTCGTTACCTCTGTGGGTAACATATTCACGAGAACTGAGGCTGATTAGTTTGTATAGCATCAGCCGATCACTCCGCCTTGGCAGTGTCTTCTGATTGGGTGGTTTGTCACACGTGGTGCACTGAAGGTAGTTTTCTCGTCTGGATAAAGAAGCTAACGCACAACAACAATAACAACAGCAACCTCGGGCGCAAGAACATGAATAACAAGTATCCAGGCGAGAAAACTACCCTCACTCGAACACCACGTGTGCCACCCCAGCCAATCAGAAGGCAGCTCCAAGGAGCAGTGATCGGCTGAGGCTCAAACAAAACAAAACAGCTTCAGTCCCCTTGAACTTACTTAATTGCGTACTCGGCGACGCGGTGAAACACTCCGATACTCTTACATTTTTAATAATATTAGCGGTCTGTGAAATTTAAAAGTATGAATTAGTGTTTCACAGGAGTTCCTATAAAAACAAGGGCCATGCATCTTCCTGCATTTCAGCTGACACACTGATCGAAATGGCTAAGATACTGGATCATGACCGATTATCATCCCTAAACAATAATTTTTCCGAACTACCTTGACGACCGTTTTTTTTTTTTTTTTTGCCAATAGAGAAGACATTTGTAGTGAAATGCGCTATCCTCCATAGCAATTTTGGACTATTTTCGCTCTTATTTCGAAAGTCGTCCAACAAACTGGCCATGGGAGACGGGTCTCTATTCTGACCAGATATCGTCCCTCATGTTATAATTCAAAAACTGTTAAAAATATCGTTCTTTGGTTGGTTATCGCTAACTCGTCGATTGCGTCAGGGCCTACAGATTTGGCTTGGTCGCTTTGATTTTGAAGTACCCCACTGAAAATCAGTTATATAACTGAGTGGGTAGACTCTAAATACATTTTTTAAAATTGCAATATATCGGTTTTATCTTCTGCTTATAGTGAATACAGTAACAGTTGTCAAATTCTCAAACCTCCGTTATGACTTTGACTATTTTCACTATTATTTCGAAAGTGGTCCTATGAAGAGAATAGGATTCAGGATTCTGACCGATTATCATCTCATTAATAATTATATTTAACCTGAATTACCACGAGATCGATTTTTTATGGTCCAAATGTGAAAATATTGGATTTTAAATTAATTATCATCTGTTACGACTGTTGACATTTTCACTATTACTTCGGGAGTCGTCCAACGAATTGACTAGGAATCAGGATCCTGACCGTTTACAATAAATTTAAAGATAATTTTTGAACCGAATTACGTTGCGATAGTCGGAAGACTTTCAGAATAATGGTGAAAATAGTCAAAAGTCGCAACGTAAGATAGAAAATTTGAAAATAACTGTTGTCACCATTGGCCCTTGAAAATAAAAAATCGATCCCAAGGTAATTCGGTTTTAAAGTAATGATTTATGGGATGATAATCGGTACTCCGTTCTCGTAGAATATTCTCTGGAAGACTTTCAGAATAATAGAGTAAATAGTTCAATCAAAGTCGCAAAGGAGGCTAGGATAAAAAGTCGATCTGAAGGTAATTTGTTTTTTAAATAAGAATCCACCTCGTAGGTAGCTATTTGAACGAATTTCGGTATAATGGTGTGAAAATGGTCAAAATTAGCAACGAAGACAGGGAAGCACATAATTGGATGAGCGTAGCGAGCGAAGCGAAGATTCCATTTCACTACACTGGAGAAAAAAATCGGGAATGTTTTTATTTGTGTTTGGCTGTTTGTTAACACGATTGCAGCTAAACCGATACTCCAATTGCGATGACATTTTCTGGACGCGTTCAAAATCTCTGAACTTAGAACTTTCATCTTTTTTAGCGCAATCAAAATATTATTTCTCTTGAAAATGGCAATTTTACGATTTTATTCGTTTTTCTTGTTTTTTTCTGTTTGTATTTTTGTGTGTTAGTTAACACGATTCCGGCTAATCCGATACTCCAATTTCGATGAAAAAATTCTGTAGGCCTTCAAAATCTCTGGACTTAGAACTGCCACGTTTTTGAGCCCAATCTAAATATTATTTTTCATGAAAATCGCAATTTTACATTTTTCGATTTAAAAAATCATTTTCTTCGACATATAACACTTATAATATGATTCATTCGATTGTAATTATTTTCTCACAGAACTTTAATTTTATGAATTAATTTATTGGTGTGAAATTTGAGCGCAATCGAAAAACAATTTCTCATGAAAATAGTACTAAAAATTACGCTCATCCAACAACGCGCCTGAAAAAGTGTTTGCGACGCTTCCTAGTAAATTCATAGTTGTTCTGAATCGGCCTGTTGATTCTGGCGTTAATCCGCGGGTGTTTGCACTGCCCATACCGCACTGATTGCTTTATTTCCTATTAATTATATCGATCTTTGGTTGGCTATCGCTCACTTGTCGATTGCGTCGGGGCCTACAGGGTTGGCTTGGTCGCTTTGATTTACTGTCCCCCACTGGAAATCAGTTGTGTAACTGAGTGGGTAGACTCTAATACAATTTATTTATTTATTTTTTGAAAATAACTGTCTTCACTATTGTCCCAGAAATAGAATCAACAAGGCCAACTTGGTTAAGAATGTATTCTGTGCTTCACGGATGGCTCCCAATCATGCGCGTTGAATTTTTTTGTGCGGGATTTGGTGAGTGGGGAAAAAATATTTTTTTCGTTTTCAAATGCTCAAACACGGAACACACCTTAGTTTTAATACTGCAATTTGTTTTTCACTTAAATTATTTATTGACAAAAGGATAAAGGTCAGTCAAAGTAAGTTCTGAGAAACTAAAAAAATCTGTACTGATATTCATGAATCCATTAGTCACATATTTGATTGTAGTATTTTGAAAGTAATTGATATAACTGATTTGTAGAACGTTTTCACAACAAAAAACATAGCGGTCAAACAATGAGGGGGTAACACACAGTTGACTTACACCTTTTCTCAAATTAACGAAAATTCATTGCGATATGTTATGTATTTTGATCGTAACAAACCATTTCTTCACCAAACGATGCGGCGTCCCTGATTTAGTAATAATCGATAATACACTCATTGTGGCCAATTTAAAAAAAAATGCTACATGATTCAATTGATGTAGTTGGATGATGTACAGCGTGACTGTTTGTCTTAACATTCTGGAGTGGGGGTGTGTGTGATCATCTTTGGGTGCGTACATGGTATTTGGGCGGCTTCCACGACTGTGTCAATAAGAGAGGAATGAATTTGTCAAAGAACTTTACATGATTAACCAAATGTATAATTAAAACCCGAATTGCCTATCCAGAAATTGACCATAGAGGAGTGGCGGAGGGGGGGTGTCAGTCTTGCAACCCCGTCTTGGATATTGTGTGGTGATTTATTACGATAAATAATGGTGACAATTTTCTTAGATAAACCTGACCGTGGAGGGCCCCTTATTTTATTATCATTCTACATGTTTTGTTCCCTCTATTAGGCTAAATACGCAGGTTGATAGATAAGGGCAGTATGCCCCAAACACAAGGTGTCCGCCAGCCTCTACACAACACATTGCCAGCATAAAACAACACAACACATAGAATAAACAAATTAACAAAATATTCAAACAAAATCGTCAAGCAATCATAACGTCAAAAGCAATTTTATATTTTTAATTTTGCAAGTTAGAAACCGATGAAAGAGTTCAAAAATTTAAAATTACAAACCAGATGATAGTTATCATGGGTTACGTAAACAAAATCTGGATCATAAAGTCATGGGGGACGGTCGCCCCCCCCCCCCCTATATCCGCTACTGCCCCATTCCCCCTTTCCTATGCGCCAGCTTCCAAGTCACCGTTTAACATTCACAACCAACGAATAATATTGATGGATAAATGAAGTTAAAAGTCTTCTGCAAGAAGCGGGATTACATGATGATGACTTGTGTTACGTATCGTCTTTATCAATGCACTGAGGCTATTCGAGACGGACCAGCGCCCTAATTGTATGTGCATTGCGGACGACATCGAACCTACGTCCTCGTAGAGCCATACGCTTTGGACCAGCGCCCATATGGTATGTGCCACCGCGGACGACATCGAACCGACGTCCTCGTAGAGCCATACGCTTCGTACTTGCGCCCTTATCGTATGTACCACCGCGGACGACATCGAACCTACGTCCTCGTAGAGCCATACGCTTCGTTCCAGCGCCCTGATCGTATGTACCACCGCGGACGACATCGAACCTACGTCCTCGTAGAGCCATACGCTTCGTACCAGAGCCCTGATCGTATGTACCACCGCGGACGACATTGAACCTATGTCCTCGTAGAGCCATACGCTTCGGACCAGCGCCCTAATCGTATGTGCCATCACGGACGACATCGAACCACGTCCTCGTAGAGCCATACGCTTCGTACTAGCGCCCTAATCGTATGTACCACCGCGGACGACATCGAACCTACGTCCTCGTAGAGCCATACGCTTCGTACCAGCGCCCTAATAGTATGTGCCACCGCGGACGACAACGAACCCACGTCCTCGTAGAGCCATACGCTTCGTACCAGCGCCCTAATCGTATGTACCTCCGCGGACGTCACTTGAATTTACAAGTTCATCTTTCTTTTGTTTACGTTAGTTTACATGAACAAAGAAATTCGAATTTTTGAGCGAGCGTAGCGAGCGTCTCCACTTGACTCTTATGGCTCGAATGTCTGTTTTTTTTTTTCTCTGTTACTGCTTCGATACAGGTCGCACCGTTTCTCTGATCGACCTGAAATTTTTCACACATGTACATACCACCTAGGCGGGTTGCTGTATAGTTTTTGAACAAAATCCGATCGTTGGTTATAAAAAATAAAAAATTAAATATAAAAATAAAATAAAAAAATAAAAATGTTCCGATCGTTATGAAATTTTGCAGGGTCAATAAGTACAACATTCTCTCCTATTTTCCAAATTTTCAGCTAAATCGGTCAAGACCTTAAAGACTTATTGGTAATCATAATTCGAAAAATGATGTTAAAAATGAAGGAGGCAGTGAAGATACAAAGATACACTTTAGAAGGCATGACGTGAATTAGTACAATGCAAAGATTTTGGAATAGTATAAAGTGTTCAATGTCAATATATAATTAGGCCTACACTGTGTGGTGGGCCTTATGGGAATGTCGTACTCGGGTCATGTTGCACGTACCGGTGCTCGCTCAACAACGCGTCCAACTGAGCGTTTTCCTAGTTATGTTAATTCACGACTCACTCGTCCATTTTTACATACACATAAATGACATTAATACATGGTCATGCTTCGTATTTGTATAAGGCGCCCTACTCATTTATCAAGTAAGACTTTTTTTTTTTTTAGGGTTGTGTTCCGCAAAGACGACCAGAACGACCAGTATGCGACCAATGAAATTAAAGTAAACACAATTTGCACCAATGATAGATCAGATTTGCAAGGAACGTATGCGATGCGTAGTTCTTTCGATTGTTGTTGTCGAGACCAAGAAGCCCAGAGTTTTATTCCGGTCGTGGGCAGGTCTTTGAGGAAAGCGCGGTTATTTCAAATTATATAATTGAAAATCATGGAATTATGTCCACTGCCGAGAATGTTCCTGTAATTCACATGGGTACACAATAAATTAATCATGCATTCATTTATTTAGTAAAATGATATGATTTATGTAATATTTTAACGAGATATCACAATTTTCATAAAAACACGGCCTTGTAGAAGCACGCACCATTCCGTAGCCATGCAGTCCCCAACAATCAGACGTTGAGTGAAACAATGAAAATAACAATCCCCAGTCGAGCCCAGAATGGTCGACCGGTCGCCTTTACGGAACACAACCTAGGCAGTGTTGTGCCGTTATCTAGATAATGTTATCTAGATAATCATCTAGATAATGTTATCTAGATAATCATCTAGATAACATTGTGTTATCTATTATCTTATCTAGATAACATGATTTCAAAGTATCTATTATCTTATCTAAGATAATATTTCTTGTTATCTATTATCTGAATCTTCACATTAGATAACAGATACAAAAAATCAGAATCAAGTATCAATTTATGCTAACACGTCGTCTAAAATATTGTTTGTTTTTATCATGATTTTCAATAGGAAGATTAAGATTGGCCAAGACTTAGATCGCAATTCAATCTGTTAGCTTTTTCACATGTGGTGTTTGTAAGCAAAGAATGCCCGTTGCTTTCAATTGGGACTTAATGAATACTAGGCCGCTTCGCAAACGCTTTTTTTTAGTCACATTGATAGGTGAGCTTTTTGTGTTTTAAGTGTGCGTGGGATAACAATAGAATGCAAAATATCTCGAGGCCCAAAGACTTGCTTATGTAAGCATTGTAGGTGATTATTGTCAAGTTTCTATAGTTACTTGATATAACTTGTTTTATACACCTATAAAAGGCTTTATGTAAAACCTTTATTTCTATGAATTTTGGCAAATTTTTCAAATTTTTCTTTCAAAAGGCAGTACATCACTATAATTTTAATGTACTTGTAAAATATGAACGTTGTAGCCTCATCCGTTTGGTCAGAATCGTCCCAAACATCACAAAAATACCGTATTAAAAACAAAATAAAATCGTAAAAGTACGATTTCTATGCGAAATATTTCTTTAAATGTCCCTAAAATCATAATATATATAATTGTACGGATTTCAAACGTTCCCATAAAGTTTCATTAAGATCGGAGTAGCCGTTTGCCCGGTCGCGAGTCAAATATTACGAAAATATTGCATTAAAAATAGACAAAAAATCGTAAAAGTACGATATTTATGAGCCCAAAAACGTGGCAAGTCTAAGTTTAGAGATTTCGAAGGTCCCCTCCATTTTTCATCAAGATCGCATAGGCCTATGCCGTTTGGCCGGTAGAGCGCGAACAAACAGACTGAAAAACAAACAAAAAACACCCGAGCTAATTTTTGGGGGGGTCAGTGAAATTGAAGTCTTCGCTTCGCTCATCCAAAACGCTTGTCTTTCCCTTTGCAATGTCTCGTTTAACTTGACCAGGGAAAAAGTTATTTTTGTAAGCTTAGTTCGTATTATTTTAGATTAACTTGAACTCTTCCAAATTTGGCCTAAAAGCTAACAAACATGAACTGTCTGAAAGTTCAATATTGTAAATATTTGTATTGATAACTTAGCTTTAAAAAGACCCATTAAAAAAAAATAATATCCCAAACATTTCAGTCAAACTATCGTTCCCTGTTCCATATAGGCCTCAAAATAATGGAACTGGTAAAATATTTTTGCTAGCAATGTAATTTCTTATTGTGTGTACCTATGTAGGGTAAAACATTCTATTATATTGTTATTGCATGCCTTTTCAGCCATGCTAGTAGGGCTACCCTCTTCTAATGAAATGGGTCGTTATGTTCCAAACCCAACCTTACGAAACAATAGACCTAGACTAGAACCCTGAAACGTATTAAGGAAAATTGAATTAGGTCTAAGCTAATTTTTTTTGAAAAGTATCTATTATCTATTATCTAGATACATTGCCAGTATATGTATCTATATCTAGATACAATTCATGTCCATTATCTATTATCTGTATCTAGATACTTTTTTTGGGAAGAGTATCTTATCGCAGTCTAGATAATATTTTTGGTTATCTGGCACAACACTGAACCTAGGTAGATAGGAATTACTTAATACATATCTCATATTTTCTATATTGTTTGTCAAATAAACTATGTAGCAAACGGTGATTAGTTCCTAAGAATGTCAATGACTGTACAGTGTACACTAATACTGTTCATAATAAGAACTCGCATGTTGTTATTGGCAGTGGTGTCACTACGATGTGGCGGAAGGAGGGGGAGGGGGGGGGGGTGGGCGGCGGGCACAATATAGTGGCTAGATTTTGTAAACCGTCAGTAAAACTGATAAACGTCACAATTTTATAAATATCGACGAAACCACGCTAAAACCTTGTAAAAAATATCATTTTACTGTAATGTTAAAAATTCTAAAACTATCTTCTAGGGTTATGTGCCCCCGACCCACGTTAGCTCGGAGACATCCTTATGCTAGTGGTTACAAAATGTTCGCCCCCCCCCCCCCCCCCACTCCAAAAGAACAAGAGTTAGTTACGCCACTGCATAAAAATATCAATGTGTAATAACGATGAATACGAACAACATTGAAAAATAAAATTATTAAAGTAATTAATTTTTAAATATTATTTGCTTGCACTCACCATGCGCTCGCAGTCGTCTCGGTCTAGGTAGCAAGCTGACGCAGCCTGGTGCTGACTGCTGCTAGAAGACCGATTGACACAATGAAGTCAACACAATAATAACTAGTATTAGTTCCTTTCTATTTCTATTTCTGTTCTGAAGTATTTATCATCTCCGCGCCCGGTGTAACTCACTGCTCTGCTCGACGACACTGTACTGTACTGTTACTCGAGGTACAGAAGAATGACGCGGCGCTGGAGAGTGCAGACTGTAGCTGTCGGCTGTCGGCTGCCGGGAAAGTAGGCTGAGCAGGGCATTGGTTTTCCCATAGTTATGGGTCCTAGATATTTTCAGTATAAACATATTATTATTTGTGGGAATATCCATTGGAATAGTTTATAAATTTACGGATGAGATTTCGGGGGGCTGAGTTGTGGGAGCCAACAAATTGCTACCAGCGCCGAGTACATGGATGGTGGGGGGGGGGGGGGGGGGGGTATCCTCATGATATTCCGATTTTTATTGCGTAGTGTAGCCATTATTATCATAACTTACTAGGAAAACGCTTAAGTCCCGCCGCGTTGTTGGATGAGCGTAATTGGTGCATTGAGTTGCCAAGTGTTATGCGGATTTTCTGTTGTTCTGTGAAAAAATCATTACTAAGTTGAAGATTTTTTAAAAATTAATTTAAATTAAATAAAAAATAAACTTTAATTTTTAATTTTTTTAATCAATCGTAATTTTAAAAAAGAAAAAAATCGTAAAATTTCGATTTTCATAAGAAATAATTATTCGATTGTGCTCAAATTTCAGACGAATATATTAATTCATAAAATTAAGGTTCTGTGAAAAAATCATAACGATCGGATAAAGCATGTAGGTGCTATTCTCCAAAGAAATTTAAAAACTCGAAAAAAGTCTAAAATAATTGTGATTTTTTAAAGAATTTTATCTTTCGATAACGCTCAAATTTCACACGAATATATAACTTCATAAAATTAAAGTTCTGTGAAAAAATTATAACAATCGGACAAAGCATGTACGTGTTATAAAACGATGAATTTTGATAAAAATAAAAAAAATCGTAAAATTGCAATTTTCATGAGAAATAACTTTCCGATTGCGCTCAAAAACGTGGCAGTTCTAAGTTCAGAGATTTCGAAGGCCTCCATAAAATTTCATCGCAATCAGAGTATCGGTTTAGCCGGAATCGTGCGGACAAAGACAAAAAAAAGAAACAGAAAAAAAACAAAAAACATTCCGGATTTTTTTCTCCAGTGTAGTAGAATGGAATCTTCGCTTCGCTCGCTACGCTCGCTACGCTCATCCAATAACCCCATTATCGACTTTTTAGCGTGTCTTTAGGTCCTTGTAAGCTGCAAATTTTAAATGTTTATCGCCCTCGTCGATGAGGGGCACTGCCAAAGGCTGGAACTTTCAAACTTACCCTGTACTGATTTTCATAACTGAACTCCCCCCGCCCCAGATACGCTACTGCTTCCTTATAAGTTTTCGTTTAATAATAACCATCTGAAAATATTGGGGGAAATAAATAACCACTTACCCCACCCCCTATGTATCAGGTCAGGATCCGCCACTGATGGTTTATTATTTGAATTGAGATTAACATAGCACAATATCTGCTGCTTAGTATCTGAGTTGTTTGAAATTGTTGAACTGTTAAACCAAAAAGTACATTGATTTTTGTTATTTTGGATTTTGTTAAAATGTTCAAAATCAAGTAATTAATTAATTAATTAATTTCGGCTGTTTACCAGTGAATATTGATTATCTACGACTGTAACTGTCTGTTTTAATATTTTATTTCTCTATCGGACTCTGTAGTCAAAACTATATCCATGCTTGACAATGCACAGATTCACTATTTCATAATAATACATAGACAGGTGTCAGGGGCGATGCTTGTATTATGCATCAGGGATGGCGAAAGAGAGATGAGTACAATGTTGGGGTGGGGGGGGGGACTTCAATCTTAATCTGGACTGGGTGTCCCTCTTGTGAAGAGAGACACAATAGCCCATACTAATTGTTGTTTAGCCTTTAATTGCAATGATTAATAGCCTTGTTCTAGCAAGTTGGTGTGCAACATCAAACTGGCACTAAACTTTATATTTTTAATTAATAATTAAGTGATACTGACAGTGTTGGCTCGAGTGATAAGCGCGGGTCGAATATGGTTGAAAATGGAAGAGTCTCATTTAAAAGGGGCCATTAATAATGTACATTTCATTTCAAAGATAAGTTTGAAGCAGGTGTTTGGAAATGTCTTGTAAGCAGCGCTCAAGAGGTCCGTGAATTTGCCCCCTCCCCACACATCAGCACTAAATCTCAAACTCTCAGATTATTAAGTGCTAGGCAATGCCATTTAGTGCCCACTAAGTGAGAGTAGAACAAGGGAGGGGGGCTGCAGGAACTTTCCCCCCCCCCCCACACTTAAAGGTCAATTACTTTCTTGAGCAATAAATGCCAGACCCTAGCACTAAATAATATGAGTGTTTGAAATTTAGTGCTGACATTGGGGGAAGGGGGGCTGCGTGAACTTGCCCCCCACATTAACAGGTCAATACGGTCTTAAGTTACCTACTAAGTCTAATACTTCGGGCACTATATGCCAGACCATAGCACTAAATAATCGGAGAGTTTTAGATGTTGTTGTGTTGTTGAAGGGGTTGGCGGCAAGTTCATGAACGTGCGCTCAAGACGCGTTTTGAATAATGTAACACACACAGGGTGCGAATTGACGGGGGGGATGGGGGGGGGATTTCCCCCCCCCCCTCTGGTAATTTCATCCCTGGCTCTGTTTTACTGAAAGGTATCCCTGCCGGGGATGGCTAAATCCCCCCCTCTTGATTCCCATCTCATCTCATAACATATCAAGTGACTTTATCTCGTAATGTTAATAAATAATGCGTCAATTTACACATATCCTTTCAAAATAATACCTCAGATCGCTTCTATAATACCATCTTGAGGGCAATAATACCCCCAAATATTTTCCTCAGATCGCTTCTAAGGCCATCTCAAGGGCAATAATACCCCAAAAAAATTTCGACTCCGGCGGCTGGAGCTTCGCCCCAGACCCCGGTTTGCCAACGAAAATACTATTCTAAGCCATCCCCCCCTCTGCAAAGTCGTTAATTCGCACCCCGAACACACACATTGTTAGAGGGGCAGCAGTGGTTTGGGGGTCTATGGCAATAACGGGGGTGGCTTCCCTCAAGGCCCGTTCCCGTAAGGCCCGATACCTTTTTTTTCCCTTAAAGCCCACTTTTCTACCTGTTCATAAAGACCATGTTACACAAGGGTGTATTCCCTTAAGGCCCGTTCCCTTAAAGCCCGTTCCCGTAAGGCCCGTTCCCGTAAGACCCGTTCCCTTAAAGGCCGTTCCCTTAAAGCCCGTTCCCGTAAGGCCCGTTCCCGTTCCCGTTTTTTTTTTTATATGTATGTTAAAAGTTTGAATATTTAACGCATCCAAGTTATTTAAAAGTAGGCCTAAATTGGAAAAAAAATATTTTCGGTATTTTTTTATTGACACTAAGCATAAATAGTATTGTTTATTAATCACATTAAAAATGCAAATTTAAGCGATTTCCCGACATGTTTTAGAGGTAGATACTGTATTTGGGTAATAAGCATACCTCAAACAACATCAGTGCACAAAAAATTACACCAGTGAAATATACTTACCCCATTATGTCGTTGATTTATGAATAATTAAAAATTAATCACTAATTTTCATAAATAATTGGAACCAAGTTAGCAATACGAATACGTTTAAGATAAAGACACACCACATAAATATAGACATGTAAATTGTGGTAAACCATTGCGCCGTTGATAGTGCATTACCTACGTTTATGATATATTTATCAATGCAATAAATTTAAGCCAAAATTAAATTGATAATATTGTAATTGTTAATGGTAGACTTTTCATGATAGTAAAATATGTTGTTACCTGGTACATCGGCAATAGTTGTGCATTTACTAGATTCCTGTAACTTTATTTGTTTACCTACAACTGCAGTTTGATTACACCTATGTAAATCTAATTAAAATGCGATTAAATTGCAATTAAATAATAATAGGGAGGCTAACCACTTATCCTTAGGGAGGGAAACGGTTGTGGGCCTTGCGGGAACGGGCCTTAAGGGAACGGGTCTTAAGGGAACGGGCCTTAAGGGAACGGGCCTTAAGGGAATACACCCTTGTGTAACATGGTCTTTATCAACAGGTAGAAAAGTGGGCTTTAAGGGGGAAAAAAAGGTATCGGGCCTTACGGGAACGGGCCTTGAGGGAGGTATCCATAACGGGGGCAGTAAACTTCCTTTTCTCCCCACTTTCTACTCCCCCACCCCCCTTATTAGCGCTTTCACTATACTTCGTATTCTCCCAGTCTAGCGAATAGCTATATCGCCCTTGTGTCCAGACAGAAGCAGCCTGCAACATCACACACTCCGGAGGTTCTCCCTGCGCCCGCCGCTCCACTCGCTCGCTAGGAGACTCAGTGGATCTTGGTCAATACTTGTGATCGTTGCCAACACAGTGCCCTCTATAAGCTAGTTTCACACCGGCACCTGGAAAGTAAGAAATGGACGTATTTTGTCCCCGGGATTCGATATCAGACTATAATTAAGTAATTAAAACGTGAAATAAATTTATAAACTCCTCGGGGTCCTAAAGCCAACATGTTAGTTACGCTTATGTGCGAAACACTCCAGGTAGTAGAGATTCTCGAAGGTCTGTCTGTTAATCAACCAGAAACATAAATTAAAATAATTAATTTTCGAAATTTTGTAAAAATCCTAAATCCGATATCAAGAAAAATATTTTATAAATCATTACTTTTAACATAATTTATAGTGAAGTGTGACTATAGTCCCTCATTCCCGCATCCGTGACATAGGCCTATTATGCAAAGCTTCCAACAATAATTGATGAGCGTAGCGAGCGAAGCGAAGATTCCATTCCACTTCACTGGAGAAAAAGATCCGGAATGTTTCTCTTTTTTCTTTTTTTCTGTATGTATTTTTGTGTGTTTGTTAACACGATTCCGGCCAAGCTGCAACTCCAATTGCGATAAAAATTTCTGGAGGCCTTCGAAATCTCTGAACTTAGAGCTGCCACGTTTTTGAGCCAATCGAAAAATTATTTCTTATGAAAATCGCAATATTTTACGATTTTATTCGATATTAAAAACATTTCTTCGACTTATAATACCAACATGCTTTATCAGATTGTAATGATTTTTTCACAGAACCTTAATTTTATGAATGAATATATTCGTGTGAAATTTGAGCGCAATCAAAAAATTATTTCTTATGAAAATCGCATTTTTACGCTTTTTTCGTTTAAAAAAAATTCTTCGACTTATAACACCTACATGCTTTATCCGATTGTAATGATTTTTTTACAGAACAGAAAATCTGCATAACACATGGCAGCTCATCAATGCACCAATTACGATCATCCAACAACGCGCCTGAAAGAGCGTTTGCGAATCTTCGGAGTGAAAAAATAATTGCAAAAACACGTATTAATATGCCTCAAATTCATGGGCTATACTCTGGATCATGTGAATTTGTATTTTTAAATTTATACACTGATTATTGTGTATTTTGTTCTTGATTGTAAATCAGTTTCGATTCAGTAACGTGTTTTGATATTTTTGGCCCTACAAAAAATACAAACAACAATACACCCTGCCAATATACACTGCTATATGTTGATTGTTGAACAAGTTTTTGTTTCAATCAGACCCCACATGACCATCACATGACTTTGATTTCATAAATATTGGCTTTCTAAGAAATACATAAAACAACGTCAATTATTAGAGAATTAAAACAAACAAATAAATAAAACATTATTATAATATAATAATATTATTATGGTGTTTGAAGTGGGATGTCAGAAGTGGGGTCAGAAATGGGGTAAACATTATTATATATTGCCAGAGAGTTTTAATTGGATGAGCGAAGCGAAAACTTCAATTTCACCAACCACTAAAAAAATTAGCTCCAATGTTTTTTTTTCTGTCTGTTTGTTCGCGCACATTCGGGCAAACGGCATTAGCGATCTTGATTGTATTGAAGGGGACCTTCTTAATCTCTCAACTTAGTCCTGCCACGTTTTTGGGTACAATCAAATAAATATTTCTCATTAGTTTATTGTACTTTTACGTTTTTACCGATTTTTAGTGAGATATTTTTGTGACATTTGGGTCGATTCTGACCAAACGGGTGGAGCTACAACGTTCATATTTTACATGTGCATTAAGGTATTGGTGATGTATTGCTTTTTGAAAAAAGAAGTTGAAAAAGTTAGCCAGAATCCATATAAATAAAGGTTTTAATATAAGTTTTTTGGAGAATATAATAACAATTAACAAGAACCAATAGAAACTTGACAACAATCACCTACAATACGTTCAAAAAGCACTTGCAAAAGTAAAGAGATCCCACGCAAACTAAAAACTAAAAAAGCCTCACCCATTAACGCGACTAAAAAAAGCGATCGCGAAGCGGCCTAGTTTATTCCACACATTATTGAGTCGTCCTAGCTGTCACGAATGTGCACTCCTGGTTATGTTAGATATGCTGACATGATGTGTTGTTATGTTGGACTTCACTACAACAAGCTCGCAGTGTGTCCAACTGTCTCGTGTGAACTCTGAGAATATAAATTCCAGGTTGTCCAACATAACAACACAGCATGTCAGCATATCCAACATAACAGGGAGTGCAAATATTTGACACTAGCAACGAGGCACACAATTAATTCCTACGGCGTTTACATTAGTTGCACAGTGAGGACCGAATCGCCCTTTGTATTTTCATTGGTTCTGTTTTGTAATGTTATACATTCGTCGATAACAATAGAATGTGAAAGTGTACCCTCTATTACAGGAATAATTACTAGTCTTATAGTCAGTATATATAGAGAACTTTTACCCATATTTGAGTGATAAGTTATATCTAAGATAACATCACCTGTTTATTGCTATCATTATGTAATATTCAATTGATTCAAATGGCTAGAAGGAAGTGAAGACCTAGCAGGCTCAACACATCCACCACCATTACAATCAATAAAGACGACAGACAAATCAAATCATTTACAGCAAAAATTATGAGAAATTAAAATTGATTTAATTTTTTTAATTGAGCAATTTGTTATTTATATTGCATTTTGACACTTGTTTGCTGAACGCAAACCACGCAGCATTTCCTCGCTTCGTTCAAGGCGGCAACGCATGGCTCGGCTTTGTTGTCCAACAAGGTTGTGACCACGCTTTTACGAACACGTTTCACATCCGGATGAGCTAAACAACAACTAGTTTCCGATCCCACTGTTATGATAATAGTAAATAAATAATGTATATTAACACCTATAACTTCTTGTTATGTCTGCTTTCTATTTAGAACAGGGTTTTAACAACACTGTAAGGAAATTCGCCGCGTGATCTACCATTATATATTTGGCAAGACCTGCTGCCAAGTATATAATTGTCGATCTACGCCAAACGTCTATGAGTGAACTACCCTCACATAAACCCACACCTTTCCCTTAAAAACCGTGCCCCCCCCTCATAATTGTAGCTCGCTTGTTTCGTTATAGTGAAACATATTCTTTTCTTGTGAGTGAACTACCGTCACATAATTGTAAATCGTTCATCCCGTTCTAGTAAACGTGTTATTTAATCGGGCGCAACCTACCCTTACATATCTGTAGCTTGTTCAGTGGCGTAGCTATCGGGGGGCAGAGGGTGCAGTTGCACTCGGGCCCGCGCCCCAGAGGGGCCCGGGCCCTCTCTCCAACTCCATCTATGGATGCTTTTAACCTGATAGTTACAAATTTCTATTGATGCAAAATTATTGAGGCTACCATTTCAAATTTATTTCCAACTCATTGACAAAGACGCAGAGAAACATTGTCATTAAAAAAATACTTTGAAAATTTTGAACTTGTGCTGTTGTTGGTTGTTCAAACAAAAATTCTGGAAACAGTCAACGCGGTTTCGAAACTGTTGCAATCTTCCAATCAAGATAAGCATGGCTTCAACACATCTAAAAAATGCATATGACACACTGTCACCTCTAAGGAACAGTTTTGAAGAATGTAGAGGAGTACAATATAGGTGTGTGATAAATGGGAATACCAGCTCGATTTGAAGAAAAATGCATACAAAATTAAATCAGCATGTTGATGAGCTTTGTGTAGACCAGCGATTGACAAAATGCTGAAATGAGCTTCAAAGTTCAAAGTTAGGCCTAATTGTTTCTACGCAAGTCTCGATGTGGTGACAAGCCAATTAAAAAAGAGATTTTCTGGCATGAACGACGTCGTGAACAATTTCCTTGCTATTCTTCCACAATCACTCAATTTCATGAACGACGATGAACTATATGCAGCTGCTACGACACTCGTTTCCAAGAACACTACCGACATTTCATCGAAGTTTCCCGGGCAGTTACTTGCTTTCCGATCATGTTTAAAAACAGAGATTTTAAAAACAACTTCAGAAATGGAACTTGCAACACTGGGTACACAAAGCTGCTCTTTCTTCAAGTTTTCCTGATGTAGGGCCTATGCACAGCTTTAATGCTATTCCTCACATTATCAGTCACCGTGGCAAGTGCGGAACGATCATTTTCGAAACTCAAACTAATTAAATTAAACGTATTTGCGTAGTACAATGACTGAAGAAAGACTTCCTGTCTTGTTAATATTGTCAATTGAAAACCACGAGGCCAGAGCAACGGACGTCAATGGCATTATAAATGTATTTGCAGAGAAAAAAAGCACGTAAGAAAAACTTCAAAGGAGGGAGAGAACAAAAGCTATGTCTAAACAATTATCTTGTGTACTGTTTTGTGCGTGTTAAAAAAAATGGGGTGGGCCCGTCGTGTCCAGTTTGCACCCGGGCCCGTAAAGGTGTAGCTACGCCACTGAGCTTGTTAGTCGCGTTATAGTCAATCATACACTTTTCTTGTGATTGAACTACCCTCACATAATTGTAAATCGTTCATCCAGTTCTAGTAAACGTGTTATTTAATCGGGCGCAACCTACCCTTACATTATTGTAGATTGTTAGTTCCGTTATAGTCAAACTTATACTTTTCTTGTGAGCGAACGACACTCAAATAATTGTAAATCGTTCGTTACGTTTTAGTAAAACTGTTAGTTTATTATGAGTATACTACCATGAGATAACGATAGATCGTTGGTTACGTTTTCGTAAATCTTTCACGTATATTATTTATAAACTACTCTATCACAATGATAGATTATCTGGTTTACTTTAGTTTATTGTTCATTTCTATTATGAGCAAACTACTATCACATAATGACATATCGTCTGGTTTGTTTTAGTAAACTTTCCACTCTTAGTGTGAGCAAACTACTATCACATAATGATGGATCGTTAGGGTTCTTTTTGTAAAATTTTATTTTTATTTTGGGAAAACATCGCTTGCATAATAGGGAATTGTTGCGGTTATTATAGGAAATGTTTCATTTATAGTGCGAGCGATCTACTTCACACTGAACTGGTAGATTCAATTTGGCATAGTAATTAGTAGTTTTCCATCTAAAACAAAGTTGAAGTAATGAAGTTAAAATTATTCAACTAAGATGTTTAGCAGTCACCCATCGATGTTGCTTGAATAGTCTGGCGAGAACTGGTTGATTCAATTGAGAATAGTAATGCGCGATGTGTTGTATATCTGAAACGAAGACGTAATTATCTAGTAATAATATCAACAAAGAAGCTCAGCTATCATCACCAATCCAAAACCTGCCCACCCGATGATGATGAATATTCGAACGATTCGTCCAGCAGCTCCAGGTATCCGGTTTCGAGTTGTCCTGCAAGAAAAATAATTTTCATAATTATTGATTATCATGTAACTTCATGAGATGTCAATAGATCTCTGATTATCTGCTAGAGATGAGATGAGAAAAATATACGCTGCATTATATGAGCAGCACAAAGTGAGTAAAACGTCTGTCCTGTTAAAAGTTGCCGAGTGAAATGAACGCTCTCGATGAAACCTGCCACTGCCAAGCAAACCCACCCTCGCGCGATCTCTCTCTTTGTGTGTAACGGTTTATGGAAGGCTTGCAGAATGCAGATGTTTCGGCTCAGGCATTGGTATTTATTACCTTGGAGGAGCGGGTTAGACTAGATGTGTCCAGCCAGTGTACTGTGTTTCCTCGAAACTAGGAACAAATAGTTAGGTTGTTGAAAACGATGTGTTACTTCCATTTCATGAAATCTGAGCTTAGATCACACTACAATATTTACATGAACATATTATGTAATTTGTGCTAATTCATCGTTTATCACACCCTGAAAAATAATATAAACATTAACGAAATTGGCATTGCATTGTTTTAGAAATTAAACCACGATAATATAATACGGTTGATTCTCTTTTTATTTCATAATACCGAATATTTGGTTAATTCACTTCATATTCTAAGAGTAAAATTTAACTTTATCTGAAGTGATGACCAGAAGTATAGTAGTTGTGATTACGGATCAATTAAAAAAGTCACGTGTTTTACTCCACCTTTAATGTCGAAACAATAAAATACTTACGAAATTGAGTGAGCAGTTTATTTACACAGTTATTATATCGCAATATTTTGTTGGCTTCAAATATTTTTCAACGTTTGGAGTTCTATTTCATCTTTTTTCGATAAAACATGTAAACCCTTAATTAAAGTTATTTCTCGTACGTAGCCCGCTTTTCCATTTAAATAACTTTTTAACTATGAGTCCTCCTAGACCATAAAAAATCTTCATATATTGTATGATCAAATGGGACCAAAATTTGGCAAAATATATGTAAATGTAAAAAATCTTAAATTAGTTCAATATGTGCGACTGCACATTTTTGGCTTGTATCGTGGAAGCTCGTTCTAGTTTGATTATGACTTCAAACTTCGTCCAGTCTAACAAGAACATATTTGAAATATATATAACGGATATTAAGCAGAAACCTCCGCACGTATGTGATTAAAAAATGAAAACGTAATATGTATGTGTACATGTACATGTACATGTAAAAGTATTGGAGGCATGTTAGTTTTATTAAGTTAGTCGAGTTAATATTTAAAACATTTTATTTCTCATTTGTTTAATACGTACTGAAAGAATTTTTTTTTGATTGTACTGTATACAAGCAGAATGTGATTCTCAACTGATACTGAATTTGGTGGCAGAAGGCAGTATGTCCCTCAAATCAAATCCAATCCAATAACCTGTTCGCCCTTCACCCCACCTTATTTCTGGAATCACAGCCCCCGTCTATACTTAGGCAGCTTGCAGGTTTATATGCGTTGCATGATGCATTTCATGAAAGAACGCAGAAGGAAATATAATGATTATAGCTCAATGATTAAAAAAAGAAATGGACCTTGTAACACACGAATTTTTTCTCGTTACGTTATTGACGTTGGTTCTTCAAATAACGAATCGCAATTTACAACACACATAAGTTATAAGTATTAAATAGAAATGAATTTTCTGTTCATGTTTTTTGTATGCAGTGAGAAAATGTAGGTTTGTGCAGTGTATGTGTGAGTGCGAGAGGGTTACATGGAAGAAATGAGAATGGAAATGGAATATTAAAGAAGGATGCATTTAGAAATTATAAACAGTATTAAAAATTGCCGTCTTATACTCAAACTGCATTGTGACAGGTCAAGTTTCAATGAAATGAAGTACAATTCATATTGGGAAAGAACTTCATATTAAAAATAATAATCTTCGATTTCCTGAGTTGCAAGATTATAAAATCATGTTGTATGATTAAACCTAGAACATGTTTTTATTCCAATTACGGGTTTTATCAAACATAGTATATCTATCTTATTTAATTTGTAATAACAAGCCATCACATGGACACTTTTTGAACAGGTATAGGTAATTTAAGTGCAATTTTAGTACAGTAAAGTGTTAGTGTTCTTTATTGGACAAATTAAGGTTAAAACTTTAAATCTATTATATTTTGGGTAATATTAGAAAACATCGAATGCATGGGTAAGAAAACATTAACACACATAGTCCAGCAACAAACATCGATACCACCTGTATAAGAATGAGCATCATTTAAAAAAAATGTTTTTATGAAAACAAACTGGTTCACTGCAGGTCAGAGACAAAAACGTATCTCATAGCTGGGAACCCAATGCTGGGACTATCATAAAGGTAGTCCTCTTTTCAAGGAAAATGATGAATGAGTTTTTCCAATCGCACAGTATTGTGGAATCAATTTTAGGGTTATTTTAACATCATAGAAAACCTATATGCATAACAATTTTGAAAGGTAAGTTGTTTTCACTTGCACTAAGAATGATCTTAACGAGTAGAGTAATGCGAACCTACACTGTCCAACGCAAGGAAAAAATATAGGAGTTATTGTTGTGTGTTTGTTATAGTACGATTCAAAGGGCTACTTCGATTCTGATCGGGTTGGACTCATTGCAAATGTCTGAAGTTATACCTACCACGTTTAAATAAAAATATATAAATAATAACATAATAATTTATCATGAAAACTTCTACGTTTTTCGTTATTTTTTATTTACTCTAATCTTAATTAAATTCCCGGGAGCCCTTGAAACTATAACCTTGTATCTGCAGCGTTTTTAATTTAAATATCGAAGAAATGCATCTCATGATAAACGCACTATTGAGTATGGTTTTTAAGTCATACGTTTTCGTCGCTTAGCGAACACAAAATATCATAGAAATATCGTTTTTTTAAAATCAATATGCTGCCTGTGAATTTATTCCGTAAAATGGGAGATTCTATTCTCCGTCCGCGATTAACTGTATTTTGAAGGACACACTAAAGTACATAAGCCATTCACATATGTGTGACTTTCTCATAGAAATATCGTGTTTTAACATTATTGTGCAAACGAATTTGTCGTAACATAATTGGAGATTATCCGTACGCGATAAATAGTAGTTAGAAGGACACACTAAAGTAAATCAGCCATTTACATATAGATGATTCCTCATAAGAAATGTCGTGTTGTACAATACGCTGCCTGCGAATTTACCCTCACAAAATGGGAGATCACCGGCCACGATAAATAGTAGTTTGACCGTAATATTTAGGAATATGAGCCTTTCTCTAATAGTTGAGTTTCGGAACTATAAATGCATTTGAACCATATGCTGGGAGTGAATGTTTCCTTACATAAAAGTAAATTCGCCGGCTTCTTAAATAGGTAGTTGCTTTTTAAGCTATGAAGAATCTCGGCTCAATTATTGTTAAATCATTTATAATTATCGTTGTGTGCGTGTATTTATAATATCGGTAAACTGTATTCGTGAATATATAATGGTATTTCTACCGTTTATGAGTCTCTGGAGACGACTTTACCATTCCATAATAGTAGATTGCGGCCCTCACATAATGGTAGATCACCCAAGATTTGTTACAGTGAAGGTTCCTTGAAGATTAAATAGATAAGTCACATCCTGGGCATGTGGTACATAAAAATACACGACAGTCCTACAAGCCGTTTTCTTCTTATTGCTAAATAGCCCTTGGGCTATTACGTCTTTGTTCCCACTACGAGCTGGAGCTCTTTATAGGATCATCTGATGTTTAAGTATGTTTCATGTTTTATTGGTCTTTACTTTGTTGGGATGAAAAAAAAAGGATTGTAGCACATAGTGCTGTGTCATGGTTTTGATAAGGGATGTCATGAATATAGTCCTACAAGAAACAGTGCCCTATAGACAGTCATTTAATATTTAACAATCCATCAATTAATTTCTGCAATGCAGGTGTGTTTGTGAAAGTGAATTCAGAGTCAATGTCTTTAAAAAGGCCGAAGGCTATGTTCATTTCAGTGTCTCTCTATGAAAGTGAGTCTCCATATGTATACTGATATCTGTTTTACGACTAAATTCCTCTGAACAGATGAAACATGGAAATATTCTAGCGGAGTGACTTTGTAAGTGGGCTTTTAGTGCACCTGAAGTCCAACATTCTTTCTCGCAGGTCGGACACTTGAACGTCTTCTTCTCAGAGTGCCAACGTAGGTTGTGATCTCGCAGACGAGGTTGAGTAAACAAGTCTTTGTCACAAATCTCACAGAATGCTTCAGAGCGCGGACCGTGACGTTTTGAGTGGATTCTAAGAGCAATTGGATTTTTGAATGTTTTGTCGCAATCTTTGCAATGAAAAGGCCTCGACTCACTGTGACTAAACATGTGATGTTTTAATTGGAAGTTAAAAATAAATCCAAGTCCACAGACCTGGCAGACGAAAGGCTTGTTGTCTGTGTGCATCATCCTAGTATGACATCTCAGTTCATATGACCCTTTAAAGTCTTTTCCACAATGACATTTGAAGGGCCTCTCATTACTATGGGATTTCATGTGCAATCCAAGTTTGACCTTAGTTACGAAACCTTTACCGCATGTATTACAAACGAAACTCTTCTCTTTGTGCAGTGCCGAGTGGATTCTAAGACAAACTGCACTTTTAAACGTTTTACCACAACTAAGATTCGAACACTTGAAAGGTCTGTCATCGCTGTGTGTGTTAACGTGACTTTGGAGACTACTCTTTTCATGATAACCTTTACCACACACGGCACACTGGAAAGGTTTCTCTCTAGTATGTGTGCGCATGTGGGACTTCATACTTCTTTGCTTATTGAAAGTTTTGAAACAAAATAGGGCACTTATATGCCCTCAGGTTGGTATGTAATAGCATATTTTGGGCGCGGTTGGTTTTTGGTTGCAAAATCTTTGTTGCATACTTCACACACTGCTGGCTTCACTGATAAGTGCGTGTACGAGTGTTGTTTCAGTGAAAATGCAGTTATAAAAACTTTTCCCACATTCCGCGCAAGTGAATGAACGAACATCCATATGAACGAGAATATGTTGTTTCAGTTGTTCCTTTCGCTTAAAGCTCTTGTTGCAGAACGAACAAACAAACGGTATCTTTTCTAATGAAGGTGGGAGTGACTTCTTAGGGAACTTGAAGTTTTAAAACGCCTTGCCACACACGGGGCACTTGTAAGGCCGGAGTTCACCATGCGAGAGAATGTGAGTTGACAGGTGATCCTTCCTAACAAATCCTTTACCACATTCTGCACACGTGTAAGCTTTAACACCAGCATGACAGCGAATATGAAAGCGGACGCGCGCTCTGTGATGTAAAATCTTTGTTACAAATATCACAAACAAACTGTTTAGTAGCCATGTGAGTGTAGGAGTGTTGTTTAAGTGCACCTGCCCCTTTAAATGTTTTACCACATGGGGATGGACAACGGAAAGGTCTGTCATTGGTGTGAGTGATTAAGTGACGTCTAAGAACAGTCTTAGTTGTAAAACCTCTAGAGCAGATACTGCAGTGAAATGTCTCTGTTGTTCTCTGTCCACCACCCCTGGTGTTGTCTTTCAGTTGGCGCGGCTGCCCCACCCCCTTCTTGGAGGCGTTACGCTTGTTACCTTGGTTGATCTTCCGGGCAGGAGACTTGCAAACAACCTCCCGTGTCTGGCGTTGAGTCGTCCGGCTGATGTTGTGACGAGGAGACTTGGTTCCGTCTACAACAGCAGATACAAGTCAATCAGATGGGGAACTGATGATTTTTCTGCATGTGATTTGCGCTGGTAAATAGCCCACTTGAGTTAAATTCCAACAGACAGAATAGGCATACCTAAACTTTTTGTCAAATCAAGACGGTATATTATACAATAACTACACTCAAAGCTTCTTTTCAGGCCATTCAAGCCAATCATTTCAAAATCCACTTACGACCTTGCACAATGATTGATTAATTTCCCGATCGTTTTGTATAAGGTAGCAAACGCCAGACTAACTCAACACATGAAAATTGTACAAGCCATTCTTTTCAATGAAATTGGCCGAGCAGTGATCATGAGTGCGTGCAAGACACAATTACAAAACAAATTATTTATTTGAGTCATTGGAATTAGTTTTGTTGCGATTTGATGGTTAAAACGACGCAGCAACACCTAGCTTGGTCGTGGGCGTCTATGCACGGCATTGCTTGATTGTCCAACAAGGTTGTGGCATCGCCAACTAATATTTTAGATTATACGAACACGTTTCCATCAGAAAGAACTTAACCAACAACCAGGATGAATTTCAAACCGCACTGTTATGATCATAAAAAAGAACGAATTATTTAACTGAAACCCATACCCTCTAGTTATAGGCCTATCTGCTTAGTTGAACACGTTTTGTACAAGATTCCTTGAAGGTTTAACAGATTTCTCACAACCTTTGCATGTTGTGTAGGAAGAACTTGCAAAGAGACATGACAGTTTAGTTACATTAAACAACATATAAATAATACAGTTACTGCTCGTCAAATGTGTTTGTGAATGGCAATTAAGGGACTTTTTGTCAAAAAATGCCTTTCAATGCTTTGATCACTTCATGTGGCGCCAACGTGAGTATTAATATGTTTTCTGATAGCTGCCTGACGTTTAAATTCCTTTGAACAGATGTAGCAGAGAAGTGTTCTGGCAGAGTGACTTTGTAAGTGGTGTCGCAGATCTCTCGAAGTCCACTATTGTTTCCCGCAGGTCGGACACTTGAACATCTTCTTCTCAGAGTGCCAACGTAGGATGTGATCTCGCAGACGAGATTGAGTAAATAAGTCCTTGTCGCAAATCTCACAGACCGCATCTGAGCGAGGACCGTGACGTTTTGAGTGGGTTTTAAGACCTCTTGGATCTTTTAATGTTTTGTCACATTCATTGCAATGAAAAGGCCTCGACTCACTGTGACAAAATATATGATATTTCAATCGAGACTTAACAATAAAACCACGTCCACAGACCTCGCAGACGAATGGCATTCTGTCTGTATGCGTCATCCTAGTATGATATCGCAGATGAAACGAGACCTTAAAGTCTTTTCCACAATTGCATTTGAAGGGCCTCTCATTACTATGGCCTGATCTTCATGTGGAACTCAAGTTTGATCTTAGTACTGAAACCTTTACCGCACACATTACAAACAAAACTCTTCTCCTTGTGGGTTACCGAGTGGATTCTAAGACTTTTTTTACTTTTAAAGGTTTTACCACAATAAAGGTAAGTACACTTGAAAGGTCGGGCATCGCTGTGTGTCAGAATGTGACTTTGAAGAATACTCTTTTCACCAAAACCCCGACCACACACGTCACACAGGAAAGATTTCTCTCCGGCATGTGTGCGCCAATGCCTCTTCATATTACCTTGCAGACTAAAAGCTTTAGAACAAATAGGGCACTTATAGGCTTTTAGGTTGGTATGTAATAGAATATGTATAGCAAGTTGGTACTTGTCTGCAAAGGTTTTATTGCAATGTTCACACGCTACGGGCTTCACTGCCAAGTGTGTGTACGAGTGTGATTTCAGGTTTGTGCAGTTTTAAACTTGTTTCCACATTCCGCGCACGTGAAAGAACGAACATCCGTATGAACAAGCATATGTAATGTCAGTTGAGAGTTTCGCCTGAAACCCTTGTCGTAGATCGAACATACAAACGGTTTCGATTCTAAATGAAGGACGGAGTGTTGTTTGAGGAAACTTTTTGTTTTGAACGCTTTGCCGCACGGACACTTGTAAGGCCGGTCTTCACTGTGAATGCTCATGTGTTGTGAGAGTAAACGGTTGGTAATAAATCCTTTACCACATTCTGCACAAGTGAAAGGTTTGACATCAGTATGATAGCGCATATGAAACTCACGCCCGCACTTTGATGTGAAATCTTTGTTGCAAATATCACAAACAAACTGTTTTGTAGCCATGTGAGTGTAGGAGTGTTGTTTGAGTGCACCTGCCGCTTTATATGTTTTACCACACGGGGAAGGACAACGGAAAGGTCTGTCATTGGTGTGAGAGACTAAGTGACTTCTTAGAACACCCTTTGTTTTAAACCTTTAGAGCAGATAATGCATTGAAATAGACCTATTGAGCTATTTCCACCTCCCCTAGTGTTGTCTTTCAGTTGGCGCGGCTGCCCCACCCCCTTCTTGGAGGCGTTACGCTTGTTACCTTGGTTGATATTCTGGACAGGAGACTTGCGAACAACCTCAGTGTCTGGCGTTGAGTCGTCCGGCTGATGGTTGTGACGAGGAGACTTGGTTCCGTCTGCAACAGGAGATACGAGTAATTAGATGGGTAGTTGTAGTTGATGAGGTTTCTGTTAATTGTGCAAGATATAGTCCACGTGAATCACAATCTAATGGACAGGCAAGGCTATAAATTATTGTCAAATAAAAACCGCTGTAGAGCTCTCACCTTTCTTAAACGAATGACCAACTTCCCGGTCGCTTTGAATAAGGTAGTAAACGCCGACCACAGAAAATAGAGTACACAGTGTACTGTATTATCTGTGCGCCTACCAAACGACCAACTCCTCAAATAATAGGATTGAAGAAGAAATGCTTTTCAATGAAATAGCTGAGCAAAGAAGGATATATTTAAGTTATATTTACCATAAAGTTCTTGTATGTAATACGATACTCAATGTTAATTCCTACATTTGTACTGTTTACTTTCACAAAGGTTAAACAAACGCCTGCAGCGGATATGACGATGATTGACTTATTATCTGAAGTAAAGCTAGGTCCTTTGAGATTACATTATCGGAGATATCCATATAGATTAACGTGGACCGTGCTTAGTTGGAGCATGGAGTACAAATTATAACTCCATTGGTTGGACGAGGTAGCGGAGTGACAGAAGATACAATTCAACAAATTGGTCTTCGTCTTGATTAATTTGTGTGTTAAATGTATGTCTGTCTATCCAGTCACATACGGCCGAGCGGACAAATAGATCGAGCTGAAATTCTAAACAGACATCCGTGGCCAGATAACTGAGAACTGCTACAAAAATGAGAAAAATCCGTTGCGATTTAAATCTACAGAAATAATCAATTATACTAGGAAAACGCTCAAGTCACGTCGCGTTGATGGATGAGCTTTTTTGTAAGTTTTTAGTTTGCGTAGGACCACTTTTCCTTTGCAAGTGCTTTTGAATGCATTGTAGGTGATTGTTGTCAAGTTTCTATTGTTACTGTACATTGTTATTATAAACCTAAAAAAACTCATATTAAAACCTTTATTCTATGTATTCTGTCTAACTTTTTCAACTTTTTCTTTCGAAAAGCAATACACCACCATTACCTTTATATCCATGTTAAATATGAACGTTGTAGCCCCACCCGTTTGGTCAGAGTCGGCCCAAATGTCACGAAAATATCGCACTAAAAATATCGAAAAAATCGTAAAAGTACGATATTCATGAGAAATATGTCTTCGATTACCCAAAACGTGGCAGGTCTAAGTTCAGAGATTTCAAAGATCTCCTCCAATTTTTCATCAAGATCGCATTTGCCGTGTTTGCCCGGTAGAGATGCGACAAACAGACAGAAAAAAAAAACAAACAAACAAAAATGTTGAAGACAAACATTTAAATTTTCATTTTTGTACGGTTGGTAATAGGCATACTATGAGTATCCATGATACTGTGTTTGTGTTGCTCACTGCACACTGAAAACCATTTGTTACGTTTCTAGAACGTTGGCCTTCTTCTCTCTTGTTTGTGCTGTAATCTTGATCTTGTCATCTGTACCAATGTGTTTTTCATAATAAATCACACTGCCTCCTAGATGTTCGTCGTGGCTCACGAGGAGCCACGACGAACATCTAGGAGGCAGTGATAAATAATATCTTATATTTTCCCAAATATCTCAATATGGTAGCAGAGCACGGTTCGTGAGCAGAGTAAAGTGAGTAAATGTTCTTGTTGATAAATCAGTAAGTTTTTGAGGTGAACTTTGTTCTTTGCTGTTACAACACGTGAATACCGGGTGGCGTCTCACGAAATAGGCTAGGCCTAGACACGTTCATTCAGTTCGTTTTGAGCAAGACAATGGAAAATCACGGAATAGAAAAACTACGAGGTGCTGAGAACTGGACCATTTGGAAATTCGCTTTAAGGAATCTGCTACGCGTGACCCAGGGAGCATATGAGGTATGTGTTGGCGCATTAGAAAAACCTTCTGAACTGAGTAGTGAAGCTACTACTCTAGGGAAAACTTCATATGAAGCTAGCTTGAAGGCTTGGGACAAAGCGGATCGAGTAGCTAGTCAAGTCATTGTGAAAACTGGATATGTGGATCAAATTGCATGCTGTTTTCGAACAACAAACGAAGCAAGCTGCCCACACTGTGCAAGCAGAATTCTTTGGCTTCAGTATGAAACAAACTGAGGACATGGTGACTCACATTGCCAAGTTTGAAGGCCTAGTTTTACGCATGCAGCAGTCAAACGTTAAACCGGACGAGTCATCATTGATGGTAAAGTTACTGGATACTTTGCCTGAATGATTATGAAAGTCTACGACAGGCTTGGTGGGCTAGGTCCGAGAATCAACAAACGTTTACTGAGTTGGTGCAGGTCCTGACATCTGACGAAAGCGTAGACAACAGCGAGCAGAACAACAAGGAGAGCTGGTGGCGCTGATGGCAGAAAACAGTAAAACTCAAGGTAGGCCTAAACATCAGCAACCAAGAAGTTTGTAGAGTCTAAGCCTAGGCCTACAGTGGAAAAATGCAAGGAAAAGAAATTGAACTTCAAATGCTATGAAGCGGAGGGTAGGTCATTATAAACGTAATTGCCAAACCCTAAAAACAAACCTAGGCCTACGACTAATGGAAGTGACGGTGAACAAGCATTCATCACTGAAGCTGTGAATGCAGAAGCTGGAAATGATATATGGATTGTTGACTCGGGTGCGACTGACCACATGACGTCTCACCGCGAGTGGTTCTCATCGATCGAATACTTTGCTGTGCCATTAAAAATAAAAATTGGAGACAAATCCACTATGGATGCACTTGGAAAAGGGACAATCAAGTTTGAAGCATTTGTCAATGGGAAGTGGCTACCAAGCTATATGAAAGATGCCTTGTACGTCCCGGACGCACGAAGAAATTTATTTTCGATGGTATCTGCACTTGACAAGGGGATGACATTCAACTCTTCCAATGTTGGTTGTGAATTCATAAAAGATGGTCTTATCAAAGCACAGGGTATTCGTGTTGCTAAAATGTTCAAGATGGAGATCCGAGTGATACAATCAGAAATGCCATGTTCAAGGAAGCAAATCTTGCATCAAAGGACACTTTACAGGTATGGCATGAGCGGTTGTGTCATCAAACAAACGCCATGTACAGAAAACCCTTCAACAAATGGAATCGATGTGACCATCGAGAATGAGTTTTGTGGGGCATGCGTTGAGGGGAAGCAACATCGAAACTCCTACAAATCTCGTCTACAACGTGCTACTGAATCCGGGAGCTAATTCATGCTGACTTGTGCGGTCGTATGGAATGTGCGTCTGTTGGTGGCGCGAAGTACTTTGTGTGCTTCACGTGCGATTTTTCACGTCTGCGCATAGTATATTTCCTGAAGGAAAAATCAGAAACTGTGGAAAAGATCGCAGAGATGTTTGCAAATAATCAAGAACCAACATGGACACGCACCAAAAGCGTTCCAGTGCGATGGCGGTCGGGAGTTTGATAATGCTGATGTGAAGAAACTTCTGAAATCTATGGTGTGGAATTATAATAACTAATCCATTTACACCGGAGCAGAATGGATGTGCCAAACGTACAACAGAACGGTAGTCGAACTAGCAAGAACAATGCTTTTAGCAAAGGATTTACCAAAATCACTGTGGGCGGAAGCGGTAAACACTGCGGTCTACGTTTAAAATCGAACCGGACCAAGTGGCGTTGATGGGAAGACACCGTACGAGCTGTTTACGGGGAAGACTACACGTCTGGAAAAACTTCACATCTTCGGAACGACTGTTTTGTGCATGTGGCCTGCACAACAACGACAGAAGTGGGACGCAAAAGGTAAACATGGTACCTTCGTCGGTTATTCAGATAACGTGGACGGCTTCCGAGTCTGGATCAAGCCTGAAAATCGCGTGGTTCGGAGCAAGAACGTTGTATTTGAACCGGAAACTCCTAGCAAGATGGCGACCCTAGTGACAACTGAAACTAGCGACTGTTCAGATGTAGAGGAAGATTATCCTGTCGGTAGTTCACCTTCAACAATTAAATCAAGCAAACAACAGCTGCAAGACCGAACAGCGATTAAGAAACCTGATCGCTTGATTGAAATGATGGTAGCTGAAATGGACGAGCCGAGAAGCTATGCTGAGGCAACAAAATCTGCGAATCATCAGCACTGGAAAGCAGCAATGGACGAAGAAATGAAATCACTGGAGGAAAATTCAACATGGACTATGACTGAATTACCAGCAGGTTTCAAGGCTATCTCGAATCGTTGGGTGTACCGTATGAAGATGAAGTCTGATGGTGAAATAGATCGCTATAAGGCACGACTCGTCGTCGAGCTTCAAACAGCGAGAAGGGATAGACTACAACGAAACGTACAGTCCTGTTGCCAGATTCTATACGATCCGAGCAGTGCTGAGCATTGCAGCAAATGAGCATCTCGAATGGAGCAGTTCGATGTCAAGACAGCATTCCTGAATGGTGTTTATTGAGGAAGAGATCTACATGGAACAGCCCGAGGGATTTCATGATGGAAGTAATCGTGTTCTGCAAACTTCAGAAAAGCCTATATGGTCTGAAACAATCACCAAGTGTCTGGAACAAACGATTCAAAGATTGATGTCAAACTTAGGTTTGTGTGAAAGTACAGCAGACCCGTGCTTATTTTATAGTATTAAAAGGACAGCAAATTGATTGTGATACTGTACGTTGATGACGGCCTAGTTGCGGCAACTCAGAAATCCGATATCGACAAGTTTCTGGCTGGGATGAAAGAAGAATTGACAATAACTGTTGGGCCAGTTGGATGCTACTTGAATATATTGATTGAAAGAAATACCGATGGTTCGATTTACATCAATCAGAAGAGATATGCCGAGGGTGTACTTCGAAAGTTCAATATGCAGGATGCAAACCCTGTTTCAACTCCGATGGAGAGTGTCTGCCGGCAGAAGAGGATACCGAAACTAACCTGACCTCTGCTCCATATCGAGAAGCAGTGGGCTGTTTAATGTATTGGCTGTAGCTACGCGGCCAGATATTGCCTTTGCGGTGAGTTACGTTTCTCAGTTCCTCGAAATCCTGAAGAAAAACACTGGTTTGTTGGTGAAACGTATCTTGAAATACATGAAGGGCACAACAACATGGGCATCCTGTACCGAGTCGCTGAGAAGACAGGAGAACTAGAAGCCTACAGCAATGCTGACTACGCTAGCGATTCTTCCACTCGACATTCTGTAAGCGGCACTGTATTCAAGTTCAGCGGAGGAGCGATCACCTGGGCGAGCAGACGTCAGCAAAGCGTGTCGCTGTCAACTACAGAAGCGGAATACGTCGCTGCTTGCGAGGC
Source organism: Sweltsa coloradensis (assembly GCA_024449915.1). Classification (NCBI taxonomy): domain Eukaryota; kingdom Metazoa; phylum Arthropoda; class Insecta; order Plecoptera; family Chloroperlidae; genus Sweltsa; species Sweltsa coloradensis. The sequence continues at coordinate 71,997 of JAMZAV010003349.1, forward strand.
TGCGAAGGACGCTGTGTGGTTGAGTAGGTTGTTCAACGAGATTGCGCCATTAAAATATGTTCCGGTACTTTTTGTGGATAATGCGAGTGCCATTAAACTTGCAAAGAACCCCGAATTCCATAAGCGTTCTAAGCACATAGATGTGCGTTATCACTTAGTGCGTGAACAGGTTCAAAATAGACAACTGGTGATTCAACACGTACCTAGCAAAAATCAAACCGCGGACATTCTGACAAAACCAATCCCACGTGTACAATTCGAATCTTTGCGCGGTATGTTGGGTTTGATTTGAAAGGTTCTTCAAACCATTGATGAAACTAAGTGTTAGAACCTACTACTACTTAAATCATTATAACTTGATTGATTACTTGAAATTTAAAGTTTGAGAGGAAGTGTTGAAGACAAACATTTAAATTTTCATTTCTGTACAGTTGGTAATAGGCCTACTATGAGTATCCATGATACTGTGGTTGTGTTGCTCACTGCACACTGAAAACCATTTGTTACGTTTCTAGAACGTTGGCCTTCTTCTCTCTTGTTTGTGCTGTAAAACTTCTTGCATCTTGTCAATATTCTGTACCAATGTGTTTTTCATAAATAAATCATATCTTATATTTTCCCAAATATCTCAATAAAAAACAAACAAACAAACAAACATCCAAACAAACAAACACCCGAGCTAAATTTTTTTTTTGGGGGGGGTGTCGGTGAAATTGAAGTCTTCGCTTCGCTCATCCAAAAATAGACAAAATTTGTAGGATCTATTTTAACGACAATGGTTTTGTTTACAAAGAAGTCATTTTTATCAAATTATTTTGTCAGGCTGTGATAGTATGCAGTGACCAAGAAGTATCGAACCTTGCACACTCAAGGTTCTCCTAAATTCCGCTAGGAGATTGAGTAAACCTTGCAATCCCTGGTAGAAATATTTGTATGCCAAACGGTCGCCAACAACAGATCACCATTTTTAGGTTACCAAGTGATTACCAAGGGTCGCCACCGAAATTTCAAAAGAAATATATGACAGCCAAACGTTCACCAAAAGGCAGCCAACGGGTCACCAACTCTGCAATGCAGTATTTTGACACAAAAACGACCTGTTGGCGACCATTTGGCTGCTGTTGGTGATCACTTGGCGATCACTTGGCATCAGTTGGTGAACTAGTTGGTGACCTGTTGGTGACCACTTGGCAACCATTTGGCAACCAAATATTTTTACTAGGGATCTTTACTCGTATTTCGTACTGCCTACGTTTGTCCTAGTATTGTCACAGTTGATGTAGACTAAAACTGCGTTATATGCATTTCAAAACATGTTTCATATTTTTTTGGATGAGCGTAGCGAGCGAAGCGAAGATTCCATTCTACTACACTGGAGAAAAAAATCCGGAATGTTTTTTTTTCTTTTTTTCTTTTTTCTTGTATTTTTGTCTGTTTGTTAACACGATTCCGGCTAAACCGATACTCCAATTGCAATGAAATTTTCTGGAGACCTTCGAAATCTCTAAACTTAGAACTGCCACGTTTTTGAGCGTCATCGAAAAATTATTTCTCATGAAAATTGCAATTTTACGATTTTTTTTCGATTTTTAAAAATTTGTTCTACTTATAATTTATTATTTATTTTTTTATTTTTTCACAGAACCATAATTTTATGAATTAAGATATTCGTGTGAAATTTGAGCGCAATCGAAAAATTATTTCATATGAAAATCAAATGTTATGGGTTTTTTTCTTTTTTTAGACAATTCTTTGACTTATAACACCTAAATGCTTATCCGATTGTAATGATTTTTTCACAGGACCTTAAATTTTATGAATAATATATTCGTGTGAATTTGAGCGCAATCGAATAATTATTTCTTATGGAAATCGCAATTTTACGATTTTTTTATTTTTTTAAATTACGATTAATTAAAAAATTTAAAAATTAAAGTTAATTCTTTATTTAATTTAATTAATTTTTTGGATGAGCGTAGCGAGCGTAGCGAAGATTCCATTTCACTACACTGGAGAAAAAAATCCGGAATGTTTTTTTTCTTTTTTTTTCTTTTTTTCTTTTGTATTTTTGTCTGTTTGTCCGCACGATTCCGGCTAAACCGATACTCCAATTGCGAAGAAATTTTATGGAGGTCTTAGAATCTCTGAACTTAGAACTGCCACGTTTTTGGGGCGTAAACGAAAAATTATTTCTCATTAAAATCGCAATTTTACGATTTTTTTTTGATTTTTAAAAATTCTTCTACTTATAACACCTACATGCTTCATCCGATTGTTATTTATTTTTTCACATAATCATAATTTTATGAATTAAGATATTCGTGTTAAATTTGAGCGCAATCGAAAAATTATTTCTCATGAAAATCGAAATTTTACGGGTGTTTTCTTTTTTAAAACAATTCTTTGACTTATAACACCTGCATGGCTTTATCCCATTGTAATGATTTTTTACAGAACCTTACTTTATGAATTAATATATTCGTGAAAAATTTGAGCGCAATCAAATAATTATTTCTTATGATAATCGCAATTTATTTTTTTTTCTTTTTTTAAATTTCGATTCACTAAACAAATTTAAAATTTAAGTTTATTTTTATTTAATTTAAATTATTTAAAAAAAAAAATCTACAACTGTAATGATTTTTTCACAGAACAACAGAAAATCCGCATAACACATGGCAGCTCAATGCACCAATTACGCTCATCCAACAACGCGGCGGGACTTAAGCGTTTTCCTAGTTTAAATACAATCCAGAAAATACAAAATCTTTCCCGACCGGGGTTTGAACCCGGGTCTTCCACAATCCGGGTGTAAGGTGCCTTAGCCAACTAGATTAGGAAAACGCCAAAACCGTTGTTAGACGTGTGAGCGAGTCATGTGTTGAGTACCCAGGAACATTTGCATTTAAGATAGATAATTGGATGAGCGTAGCGAGCGTAGCGAGTGAAGCGAAGATTCCATCTCACTACACTGGAGAAAAAAATGCGGAATGTTTTTTTTTTAATTCTTTTTTTTTGTATTTTTGTGTGTTAGTCCACACGATTACGGCGAAACCGATACTACAATTGCGATGAAATTTTATGGAGGTTTTCGAAATTTCTTTGAACTTAGAACTTCCACGTTTTTGAGCGCAATCAAAAAATTATTTCTCATTAAAATCCTAATTTTACGATATTTTTCGATTTAAAAAAAATTTCTTCGACTTATAACACATGCTTTATCCAATTGTTATGATGTTTTCACAAAACATTAATTTTATCAATTAATATATTCGTGTAAAATTTGAGCGCAATCGAAAAATCATTTCTTATAAAAATCGCAATTTTTAAATTTTTTTAAAACATTCTTCGACTTATAATACCTACCTACCTATAAAACATGCGTTATCCGATTGTAATGGTTTTTGTCACAGAACCTTAATTTTATGAATTAATATATTGGTGTGAAATTTGAACGCATCGAAAAATAATTTCTTATGATAACGTAATTTTACACTTTTTTCGTTTTAAAAAAATACGCTCATCCAACAACGCGCCTGAAAAAGCGTTTGCGAAGCTTCCTAGTAATTATATAGGTAATAAAGTAAGGGTTTTTTGATTTTGTTTGGGGTATAAGGGGGCGTCAACTGTAAGGCCATTATGTGCCACTCTTGCCTATGATATTCTTGAGAGGCCTTAGGTAGGGGGAAGAAAGGGAATGATACCAGACCAGGTAATCAACACATGGCTCACTCGCTCGTCTAGCAACAACTTTGGCGTTTTTCCTAGTACATAATGTTATAATATACATACCAAAATATGATTGTAGATTTTAAAATTGTGCATAATAAGTGAAAGTTAATCAATTAATCTTCTTTTTGTTAGTCACCTGAAAATGTTATTTCATGGGGCCACACCGAATGCCGCTTTTATCGTCTTTCACGATGAGCCGATGAGGAATACTCTGGGCCTTATCTGGACCTGGTAAATATGGGGGAACATTATAAGGCAAGATGTTAAAAGTATTTTCCAATGAGCTGACCTTGGATCTGGTTGGATGGTGATGTGCAAGTTGAGTCGTCCGCTGCATCTAGAGCTGTCCCGAATTCAGTGTCGTCGTTGTCATCTTCTTCACCTGTTGTCCGAGGTGACTCCGAGGTGGACCGACCCTCAGCGAGAGCCAAGGGGGTTTCATCCAGCTCTAGCTTGACAGGCCGCGTTGTTAACAGCCTGGGCTCCGGAAGAACGGTAAACCAGGGGCGAGTGTTGGGCCAGCGCGACATATATCTCAGGCTCAACAGCTGCTCGTCCGTGCCGGCTGCCCCCGGGCCGAGGTCAACTGATGACGGGGGGCGACCACCCCTTCAGCTTTCACTCGACGCGTCTTTTATGCGCGCTCCAAGGTTCACAACACGACTGAATGTTCAACTTTGAATCCCCCAAACTGAAGGGGGTTTCACGCAAGTTTAGGTTTTCATGATGTGGGTGAAGTGTATTCACATAAAAACTCACATGAGGAAGGGGTTGAACAAGTCGCTTGTGTTTGTGGTTCACCTGTAAATCAGACCTATGAAGGGTGTTCGCACAGTTTCGGACACTAAACCGAAGGATGTACTGACAGAAGGAGACTTTAGAGAATTGTTTGAAGATGTTGGAAGATTATTCAAGTTTATGCACGGATATATCACAACCAGGAAATTCCAGAGAGGGTCCAACAAGTCTGGTGTAACCTGACTTGCTGTTGGGAGAAGATTCAGCGTTGTGGGAAACACGGGGAGTCCTCGGACGAGTCGCACTGTTCTGTCTTAACACAGCGAGGCTCAAGACTTGGACCCGGGTTGATCCGAGTTGTTCTTGCTGAAGAGGATCTAAAACCTCTTGTTTTACTGGGAGCTGGGGGAGTTTTATGTCAGTGGAATATGTATACGATAGTGTGTGGAAGGAGAGAGGGTCATCTTGATCAATTTTTACTATGTATGGTTGTTCTATTGGTAATTCTTCGTAGGGAGTGCATGAGTCCAATGGCAAAGTATCTGGGGCAGGGTCATATTCTGCAGCAGTCTTCTCCAGGCAAGGTTCATCAGGTGTTGCCTGATCGCCTGAAGGTGGATGTGACGGTAGCTCGGAGGTGGAGCCTTCTTTCACTGGCGGTGTCTCCCCTGACAGGAACCAGGGGGTTGATCCGGGAAGAGGGTTGAACACAGTCACATTCCGATGTGTCGGCCCCTCTGATTGGCTCTGCATTGTCAGGCAGAAATCTGTAAGAGTAATTTTTAAACTGTTCAACTATTCCCCATAAATTAAAATAAATATTACATATTATTTTATATTAGTTTCTGGATGTTTCTCCGCGTCTTGAGTAAACAATGTCAGTTCCTCGAAGTTTCGTTACCTCTGTGGGTAACATATTCACGAGAACTGAAGCTGATTAGTTTGTTTAGCATCAGCCGATCACTCCTCCTTGGCGGTGTCTTCTGATAGGGTGGTTTGGCACACGTGGTGCACTGAAGTTAGTTTTCTCTTCTGGATAAAGAAGCTAAACGCACAACAACAAAAACAACAGCTACCTCGGGCGCAAGAACATGAATGACAAGTTCCAGGGGGAGAAAACCCACCCTCACTCGAACACCACGTGTGCCACCCCAGCTAATCAGAAGGCAGCTCCAAGGAGGAGTGATCGTCTGAGGCTCAAACAAAACAAATCAGCTTCATTCCCCTTGAACTTACTTACTTGCTTACTCGCGACGCGGTGAAACATCCCGATACTCTTACATTTTTATTAATATTAGCGGGCCGTGAAACTTAAAAGTATGAATTAAGGTTGCACAGGAGTTCCTATAAAACGGTGTCAAGCAGTCTTCCTGCAATTTCACTGGCACTCGGCTCGAAATGGCTATAGGACACTGGATTGTGACCGATTATTATTCCCTAAACAATAAATTTTTGGAATTACCTTGACCGATTTTTTTCTTTTGCCAATAGTGAAGACAGTTGTAGGGAAATTCGATATCCTCCTTTGCAATTTTGGACAATTTTCGATATTATTTCGAAGATCGTCCAACAAAATGGCCATGGAATACGGGTCTCTAGTCTGACCGAATATCGTCCCCCACATAATCATTTAAAAACTGAATTGCAATTAGATCGGTTTTATCTTTTTCTTATAGTGAATACAGATATCAAATTCTCTAACACTGTTGTGACTTTTAAATATTTTCACTATTATTTCGAAAGTCGTCCTACGAAGAGGTTAGGATTCATGATGCTGACCGATTATCATCTCATTAATAATAATATTTAAACTGACTTACCATTAGATCAATTTTTTCTTGGTCCAATTGTGAAAAAAATTGATTTTAAATTACTGTCATCCGTTACGACTTGAGACTATTTTCACTTTTATTTCGGGAGTCGTCCAACGAAGAGGCTAGGAGACTGGATCCTGACCCATTATATTATTTACCCGACCCGCAACCAACTTTTTGGGATTGACTCTTGACCAGCACCTATCGTGGAAATCGCACATTGAAATCCTCTCCCGAAAACTTAGTTCTGCTTGTTATGCAGTCAGAGTTGGTGCGTGCCCAGTCAGACCTTGATACAGCTAGATTAGTGTATTTTGCTGAATTTGAATCAAGAATGGGGTCGTATGGAATTGATTTTGGGGGGCCTCTTCAATTGAAATCAAATATTTACCATACAGAAGCGTGCAATTAAGAACTTCTTGGAGAGCTGTAAAGAAACCAGCATGCAAAACCGTTTTTTATTCAATTAAATGTCCTGACTTTTTACAGCTATTACAAACTACAATCAATCTTAAGAGTTAAATTTAATTTGCAGGACTATCCCAAACACATTAAATTTCAAAGCCACGACACAAGAAGTAAATACGATCTCTATCAAGACAAAAAAAACAGTAAAATTTCTCAATTAAAATTTCCAACTTCATTAATATTAAATTGTATAAAATTTAAACCACTTATATAAAAATTATTATTTTTATATATAAAAAAATGTAGCTTAAAATCATTTCTTATCGCTAAAGCCTAATATAGTATTAATGAATATTTAATGGATAAGTTTTGATTCATAACCACTTCGTAATATTATTTATTTATACGTGTAAGAAGCTTGTTTATTTTGTAACTGTTTTAGTTGCTTTGTATTGTTTTGAAGATTGTTTAATTTATTTGTTGATGTTAAATTGACTGGTCATTCAATATGCCTTTAAATAGGCTCCACTATAATTTTGTTTTTGTAATAATTTTTTGATATTATTATGATTGTAAGATTGTGGATAAATGTGTGGCTCGTTGGTCTTGTTGTTAGCGTATCTGCTTCCAATGCAGAAGGTCAAGGGTTCGATTCCCGCCATAGTCAGAAGTTTTTTAACTTCTGATTTGGACTTAAGTCCATCAGTTCTTGTCTTTAGGAGTTTTGTAAACGGTGACTTTGGAGCCGTCCTAGCAACGAAGCCACATAAAAAAATTCAGAGTTGTGCTGAATCGGCCTTTTTTGATTTTCTGGCGTTGATTCGCGGGTGTTCGCACTGTCCATACCACTGATTGCTATATTACCTATTAAAAATAACGATCTTTGGTTTGGTTATCGCTCACTCGCCGATTTGCGTCGGGGCCTACAGGGTTGGCTTAGTCGCTTTGATTTAAAGTCCCCCACTGAAAATCAGTTATCTAACTGAGTGGGTAGACTCTAAATACAATTTATTTTATTTATTTTTATTTAAATGAAATAATAAATTTAAAAATAATATTAAAACCGAATTACGTTGGGATCGTTGGAAGACTTTTTGAACAATGGTGAAAATGGTCAAAAGTAGCAACGGACGATAGAGAATTTGAAAATAACTGTCTGCACTATTGTCCCAGAATCAACAAGGCCAACTTGGATAAGAATGTATTCTGTGCTTCACGGATAACTCCCAAACATGCGCGTACGAACTTTTTTGTGGCAGCTAGGACGAGTTTTTTTCGCTTTCAAATGCTCAAACACGGAGCACAACACTTAGTTTTCTGACTCTAATTAGCTTCTCAATTGAATTATTTATTGTTAAAGTGATATTATAAGCCAGTCAATGTAAGTTCTGAGATATCTAATAGAACTGTGCTAATATTCATGAATCCATTTGTCACACATTTGATTGTAATATTTTGAAAGTAATTGATACAACTGATTTATGGAACGTGTTACAGTGGCGGATACAGGGGGGGGGCGGTGGGGCGATCGCCCCCCCATGATACTTTAAAATATAAAAAAAATGATTTTATTATTTTATTGTGCACGCACCAAATGCACACTAAAAACCTGATTTTCAAATTTTCGCCTGCGGCGCTATTTATTTAAAACTCCCAATAAAATCAACTTTCCTTTTATGTTGTCAGAATAATCAGTTTGCCTCTGAAATGGGGTCTGCATCAGTGTACTTCGATTTATTAAGTTGTCCTTCCTATGGGGAATCGTTTTTTAACTAAATAGGTAGACGTTAATAAATAAATAAAATGATGAATTGATAATAGATCAAAACGTTTATAATAATGTTGCAATCTAGGCCCAATGCTGTAAATTGTAGCTCGACATGACGACAAAACAATTGGGTGCACACAAACTACATTGTTTTTCCCTATTACATTCCGCCCACCACTTTTTTTCTAAAACGCACCAAATGCACTCTAAAAACCTGATTTTCAAAATTTTCGGCCTGCGGCGCAATTGATGGGGGCTCCGCCCCCATGCCCCCCGTGCGTCCGCGCTTTGTCTCCTTTCCCACGACTGTACATGCACACGCAAATCGCCCCCCCCTGATTTGTCCTAGATCCGCCACTGAAATGTTAACAATAACATACGTGGCGGTAAACAATAGGGGGCAACACACAGTAGACTTACACCTTTTCTCAAATTAACGAAAAAATTCATTGCGATATGTTATGTATTTTGATCGTAACAAACCATTTCTTCACCAAACGATGCAGCGTCCCTGATTTAGTAATAATCGATAATATACTCATTGTGGCTAAGAGTTGGTTAAATGCTACATGATTCAATTGTTGTAGTTGGGTGATGTACGGCGAGGCTATACTCAAACCGTGTCTTACTTGGCCCAGTACCTGAGCGAGACCCTTTCATTTCTTAGGGATTATCCATTGACCGCAAGCCGGAGCGGATGTAATTGAAAGAAGGGTCGCTCAGGTACTGGGCCAGGTAAGACACGGTTTGAGTATAGATGTCTTAACATTCTGAAATGGGAGGGGAAGGGGGGGGGGCGATCATCTTTGGGTGGGTACATGGTATTTGGGCGGCTTCCTCGACGGTGTCAAGAAAAGTGAGGAATGAATAACAGGGGAAGTCCCAGAAGATGACCATAGGGGAGGGGGGGGGGGGAGGGGTCAGTCTTGCAAATCCCATTTTGGATATCGTGTGGTGATTTATTACGATAACTAAAGTGGACTTCACGGGAAGATTGGTCCACAGGTACCAGGAATTTCCTCCCCTCTTTACCACCACCACCTTCCTGGCCCGAGCAGAGTGGACAAGAGGTAGATCGTATCTATTGTAATAGTCGCTCGACCCTTCTATTGATGGTCTCGAAACCATCCAATTAAATTATTTTCGCTTGAATAGAGTTAATCCTTCCTTCCTTTCATTACGTAGACTGTTGTAATTTACCTTTTAAATGCCCTTTAATGTTAATAATTTTAACTTAAATGTTTCACTGAAGTAAAATCAACACGAAAATGTTTTTGAATGCTAAAAATTGATTGAAAACAAAGAACTTAACAGTATAATATACAACACACTTCTTCATCAGAAGTGCTAAGAATATTTTGTAAACATTGTTAGTTCTCCATCAATTTTTTGCGTTTAAAAACATTTTCGTGTTAATTTTATTTCAGGGAAACATTAAAGTTAAAATCATTAACATTTAAGAACACCTAAAAGGTAAATAACAACCGTTTATGTAATGAAAGAAAATTAATTTATCTCTAGTCAATGGTTTAGAGACCATCAATAGAAGGGTCGAGGATAGGTAAGATCTAAATCTTGTGCACTCTGCCCGTCCGAGGAAGGTGGTGGTGGTAAAGAGGGGAGGGAAAATTTCCTGGTACCTGCGGACCAATCTTCCCGTGAAGTCCACTTTAATGGTGAACATTTTCTTAGACAAACCTCACGTTGGAGAGCCCCTTATTATAATTATTATTCTATTTGTTATGTTCCCACTATTTGGATGAGCGAAGCGAAGACTTCAATTTCACTGACTCTCCAAAAAATTTAGCTCGGGTGTTTTTTTTTGTTTGTTTGTTTTTGTTTGTTTGTTTTTGTTTGTTTGTATTTTTGTCTGTTTGTTCGCTCTCTACCGGGCAAACGGCATAATGCGATCTTGATGAAAATTGGAGGGGAACTTTAAAATCTCTGAACTTAGATTTGCCACGTTTTTGGGTACAATCAAAGAAATATTTAGTGCGATATTTCCGTGACATTTGGGCCGATTCTGACCAAACGGGTGGGGCTACAACGTTCATATTTTACATGGACATTAAGGTAATGGTGATGTATTGCTTTTTGAAAGAAAAAGTTGAAAAAGTTAGCCAGAATCCATAGAATAAAGGTTTTAATACGAATTTTTTGAAGTTTATAATAACAATTAACAAGTAACGATAGAAACTTGACAACAATCCCAGCTACAATGCATTCAAAAGGCACTTGCAAAGGAAAAGTAGTCCCACGCAAACTAAAAACCTACAAAAAAGCTCATCCATCAACGCGACTAAAATAGCGTTTGCGAAGCTTCCTAGTAGGCTAAATACGAAGGTTGTCAGATAAGGGCAGTATGCCCTAAACACAAGGTGTCTGCCAGCCTCTACACAACAAATTGTCCACATAAAACAACATAAATAATAGAATAAACAAATTACAAAATATTAACCATTCATGATAGGATTATTAAACACACACATTACAAAAACTTGTAGAAATACAGCCAAACCTTACACACTCAAAAGAAATGAGATCTAAAAAAGGGCCAAGCTCATCTACCCTTCCACATTTGCGCATTCTTAATTCATAAACGTACAGTGTCCCGTAACAGCATCCTTGAAAAGCTTGGAAAAATAGAATTTGGAATTATTAATTTAAACGTAATAGTTCATCCAAGTTCTTTTTATATAATTAATTTAAACGTAATGGTCATGCAAATTCTATTTTGCCAAGCTTTTCGAGGATGCTGTTACGGGACACTGTACAGTTATGAATTAAGAATGCGCAAATGTGGAAGGGTAGATGAGCTTGGCCCTTTTTTAGATCTCATTTCTTTTCAGTGTTTAAGGTTTGGCTGTATTTCTACAAGGTTTTGTTATGTGTGTGATCTCAGTACTTTTTCAAGTTTCATTGCAAAATTATTTGTTAAAATATAATAATTTTATCAAAGTTGATTAAATTTCTATGGTATTACCAATAAACAATTGGATGTAAAATATTTAGTGGTCCAAAGACTAGCTTTTTGTAAACAATGTAGTCAATTATTGTCAAGTAACTATAGTTACTTGTTGATTATATTCTTGAATAAGGCTTATATTGAAACCTTTATTTGGAAGCCTTCCAGCAAACTTTTTTAACTTTTTCTTTTGAAAGGAATTACATCACTATTACCTTAATGCCCATGTAAAACATGAACGTTGTAGCCCCAGCCGTTTGGCCAGAATCGCTGGGCAATTGAAACTGACGAATTAGACAGTAGCCAGTAGTAGTAAAGTAGCTAACAACCTTAAAGTGATTTTGATCATGTTTCAAGTCATTTTTTCACCAAGAAGGAATGTTCGTACACCAACCAAATTTGGCATGTGTTGTCGGGGACCTAAATCCCCTCGATTTTGATAGTTTTCAAGTTCACATCACGTTTTATGACGGCTGGGAAACACCTCGAAATCACCCCAACTCTGCTTGCTGTATAAGGTGCCAGAGTGTGTAGCGCATTGCGGCTTGGCTGCGGCGCCCTAACGGGCACCTAGATCAAATAGCATAGGACCCGATTAGAGCGGAAGTGACGTACATCAACGGAGAGCAGTGACGTGCGCGCGCAGGCGCAGCCGTCATCACATCCGATCACATGTTTTCGGACAAACGTTGCAATAGAAATGGCTGCTAACACTGATGTTTATGTTGTTATTCTCAACGAAAATGACATACCTGGTGCCAAATTACCACACGAAGACGTCCAAAAGAATTCAAACCATCAACTAAGTAGATGGCTCGAGTGTCGCGGCCTCCCACGGACTGGTTTAAGGAGGGATTTAATAGAAAGGTAGGTTATTACCTTAGAGCATGGGGGTAGGGGCCAAGGCCTACTTTTTGTTATGTAGGAGGTGTCTAGTCCCTAGTTATCCAATTCGGATTATATGGGCGCCGGCAGATGTAACCTGTGGAGGCTTTAAAGTTATTAGGCTAAGAGGGACAGTCGTGGGCTCTAGGGCTACGCCTAGGCCTCTGCTAGGGGCATGACTAGGAGACCCTATAGTCATAACCTTAAAACTTCAGGCCTAACTTATCAATGGTCATATTATCGGTCATTTCAGAATATAGGCCTAGCATAGCATAGCCTACACTAGCTAGGCCTAGACCTAGGGCCTAGACCTTCGTGTTCGGCTAAGCCTAGGGCCTAGGCCTAGGCCCATTTATGATTAGGCCTAGGCCTACTTCGGCCTTCCTAGCCTTGTCCTTGTTATTGTGGAACATTATGATAGGCCTAGGCGAGCCCTACACGTTTAGCAGAGTATTATAATATTGTATTTTACTTAGAGGGTTGAATAGGAATACTGCCTAGGCCTAGGTCATTCGTCCCAACTTCTAATTGTCGAACCCACAAATGAGTGTTACACCTAGGGCCTAGGCTATGTGATTTGTTTAAAATTCTGGTTCTATGCATAGGCCTAGGTAGGCCAACACATAAAATGTGGAGAGCGTAGGCCTAGACCGACGTGTGTTAATGGTTGTATTCTTCTTTTCTAGGGTGTCATTGTGCCTAATGTCGAAAACAGACTTCCCCATTGATGTAAGTGTGGATCGAGGAAAGTGGCATCAAATGAAATTAAATAACACTATTGCCAGTTCGAGTGGGCCTACTATTGGCCAGCCTACATTGACAAATGTACAAAACGTTATTGAAAAATGGGCACCTTTTATCGGGTCTAAATGTTACCCGCCAAAAACATTCAACTTTGGGAACATATACTATCATATAGTTGAATCTGTTCAGTCAGTGAATATGTTTATATTGCCACCCTCAATTGATGATACACTACCATTAGACCTGGAGTCTGACGAAGAAATGTTGGGAATGAAATTGAAAATACTGATGTCCACACATCAAAACCCATGAAAAAGGGAGAGACGTTTTTTAAATCCGGACATGTTCAGGACATGGAGTGCTATATTGATGCAACGTCAGGCTACCATGTTCGGTCTAAGGTCATGGCTTCCTTCAAAATGAAGATATTATACAATGTGAGCGTTGAATTGTCATTAGTAAGCGGTCATGTGAAGGGAGCTGCTTGCAACTGTAAAGCATCGTCAATGGGAAGGTGCAACCATGTTGCTGCTTTATTGTTTGCCATTTTAGACTTTTGTAATAAATTCACAGACGAATCTCCGACAAGTAGCACCTGCACATGGAACGTGGGAAGAAAGCGGGAAAAGGATCCAAGGAAAGTGTGCGATGTCTCTTATAATAACGTAATGGACCAAGACATGAAAGTGAGACTCTCGACTTTCGATCCCCGTCCACCTTCCACGAGAAAGAGGAAAATGAATCAAAACTCAGTCAATGACTTTGTTACTAGCTTGCAATGGTCTGCGAGCCATTCGAACATGACATGTACCATGTGGCAAACTATTTTGCCACTCACCTACAGTGACTTCACCCTGGACAATAATGATCTTATAATTCTACAAGAAAACATTGGCAGTTTCCTACAAAATTTAAAAGCCGAAGAAAGGGCAATTGGCATGCCAGTCTGTCTTGTTTTAAACCAGGACACTGCCAACTGGTATGCCGAGAGAAGTGTTCGTGTAACGGCATCGGTTTGCAAAGCTGCTGCCCAGGCATCATCTCCCAAAGCTATCGGCAACCTCCTGAAAAAGACTTTGTGGTGTCCGGATAAACACGTGAACACCGTTGCTATGCAACATGGGACAAAAATGGAGCCAATTGCGAGGAACACATACGGCGAGATGTTTGCACCTGGTACGTATCAAGTTAGGTACCTCAGAGGCCTAATCTTACTAGAATACATGCGGGCCTAGGCTGAAAATAATAGGGTATGCTTATGTGGCCAACCAATTAATATAATTCTTTTTGCATTTCAGTTCTTAGATACGTGGCAACAACAGGGCTGTGGATAAACCCCCAATTTCCGGAGCTGGCCTGCAGTCCGGATGGTTTGGTAATCGACCAGAAAGCTGACTGTTGTGTATGCAACAACAGACTTTGATTGACTTTGAATCACGCGCCTTGGCGTCAACGCACAATGCTACCTATGTTGAGCAGGCGGTGTGTTTCTCACATCTGACTTCAGTGGTCGTACTTCCGTTTCCGTACAATACTTCATCAACCATCATGTAGATGGAAGCTAACTTATTCTTGTAACTGTGTATTTAACTAATGACATCTGCTTAATCGTATATTCAATAAACCTAAGAATTATGGATACCGTTGTATACTAATTTCCCAACAGTATACAATAATGGCGCAGTCGACATAGGAAGAAATAGCCTTTTTATTTCAATTTTACGGGACCACGTTTGGACGTCTAACCTATACGCCTAGGCCTAGCTAGGCTAGTATTTCAAGCAGATTTCAACCATTTCAAGGTACCACGTACTACTAAAACATTTC
>JAMZAV010003350.1:0-102022 GCA_024449915.1 Sweltsa coloradensis
AAGAGTCGAAAAAAGTTAAAAAGTTACATTAAAGTTAATCGAAAGTTTTTTTCAAACTAAACGGCGACAAAATCTGAGGTGGCCAAATCATTTAGAATGTCCGTCCGGTCACGAATATGTTAATTTTATTTTGATCCGATAAGTAGTGTAGATGGAAATTACATTTTAACAAAAGTAACGTTACCATGGCAACGAAAAGTCGGAGCTTTTTTGGCTCATGATAGCGGTCGCACGAAGATTCAGATCAGGTTGAAATTTGGACCACCAACAAATTATATAGCATGGCTCCCTTATCAACGCGTCCAACTGAGCGTTTTCCTAGTTTAGGTTTACTCACGTACTTATTTCCTACAGTTTCAAATTAAGAGAGGTTATGCTTGACGTACACATTGACATAACATGCTAAATTATGTCAACAAAGAATCGACGGTGCTTTTCAGCAAGAAACTCAAACCACCGCTAACTGTATCTGCAAGTTTATTATTTATTGTTTTATGAGGTTTTGATTGGTTGAAACTCGTTCATAGCTAAGATAGCTCAGTTGATTTGAAGTTTCTCGAACCTCTGTGTTCACAAAATCATTAGTTTCATTAGTGGTATAGAATCGCTGTTTTAAATTTTGCCGTTTCGTGTGAAACGATAATTTTTCACAGCGCTACGAAACGACAACTTATACAAAGTTTTAGAATAAGGGTCCAAACCTAGTGTACATGTCATGATTGTCATCTATATTATTATCGTACTTATAATGCTTAAATATCCAGGCCCATATAATAATAATAATAATAATAATAATAATAATAATAATAATAATAATAATATAATAATATTAACCTATTATTTCTGGTGACTTGCCAATATATCCACCTGTTCGTAATCAATCATGCCCGTTACATCTTTATGATATTTGGATCACTGACAAGAATCCCAAATACCTGCCTCAAAATTTGGCAGCTCATTGACATAGGTCCCTCTTCTAGATTTGAACCAAATTAATATTAAATGTGCCAGATGTGTGACTTCCACTCTTACTCAATTCTTAATGCTTTGTGCATGGGTTAAAAAGAGCTTATTGGCCCGTAACAATATTAACCACATAGAGAACAACAGTAAAAAAAGCTTGTTAAACCTAAAATACTATTAAAATTGAAATTATTTGGGAAAAAATCTAAATTTTCTTTCTCTTTTCGGAAATGTTATTGGATCTTATACCACATTGACATTATTTATTATTATTATTAACGTCTATCCTATTCAGTTATAAAAACTGATTTACAAAGGAGGACAACTAAATAAATCTAATTACATAGATGCAGAAACAACAATAAACCACATTTTCGTAAATATTTGAAATAGTAGCATTACAACAACAATGCATTAAACACCAACAATTTTGGTAACAAATAAAAATGATATTGTATGCATTTAATGAATGAATCAAATATTAAAAAAAGGGTGGAGAATGAAAAGAAAAGAAAAGAAAAGAAAAGTGCTAGAAAAAAAATTAAAAGTACCAACCACCTTTTTTGCCTCCCCCCTCCCCTCACCCCCTCACCCCCCCCCCTTCCCCCACCACCATAGTATTTTGTGAAATTTTTGGAATTCTAAAAAAAAAACTCCATTACTGCTCTTTCCTCCTCCCCAAGTCATGCTCATTGGAACTCCAACCCCCACATTTGTATCATTCCAAAAAACTAAACAAATGAAAATTAAAATTATTTATCCCGCTGTTAATTTTGTCGGATCCTTTCCAACCTTGACATCACCAACCCCTTACAGACTTCCCCCCACACCTTTCCCAACTACACCCCTCCCCCATGCCCAACTACCCCACCCCCTGGACCCCCAAAACATTATTTACCTTTTGGTAGTATGGCGAGGCACGTGCAATGCGCCCGTCTGGCAGACATAGTATAGCTAGTGGTTAAAACGTAAATATAAACTTTTAACCAAGGCCATTACCTACATCAAATGAATTTTTGTGTAAAACTTCCTCACCCATCTCCAGGTTGATGCCGATTGGTTCCGTCACCAGATTGCTTCCTTATCTTGGACATTGTCGAGCTTCTCTGATCAACCTGCAGACGTAATTCTCGTTGGTCGAATTCGACAATGCTTTCACAACAAGCATATAGCTGTAGGCCTATGTACAGTGTGTAGTATGTAGTGTATGTATGTGTATGCCTACTATTTGTTTGAAACATTCACGTAAAATGATGTTCAACTGATGTCGACTCCACTCTTCTTGCAGAAACAAGATACCAGTGGAGAAAATGGGAAAGGATTTCCTGGACATGTCGCAGTACCACAAGATCTTTGGCACATGTCGAATCCCGGGCGAGACTCGAGACTGTCTGCTTTTCCTTGACGAGCGCAATCCCCCCAAGCACATTATGGTCATGCATAACAACTTTGTGAGTAACGTTTGCTTAAGATCTAGCCTACCTCACGTTTGATGAGAAGACTTGAAGGAGAGCTTGGCTGCCGTTTTTTTTTACAAATTTTTGTATTTGGGGGGGGGAGGATATATACTACAAGGGTTTTATGCATCGTAGTAAAACCTTCTTTTACATACTGCATAAAGTATGCAATGTGGTCCACAGTGCTTCTGTTTTGATTGGAATCCAGCTTGGTGTGGCGACAGTAAGTCATTCTCTTCAAGGAAGGATTTCAGTCTTGAGTTAACCATATGTTCCATTATTACCTTAGCCAGAGCAGAGTCGATAAAGAAGTTTCCCCGTTGGGGAGGTCCTCCAACTCCCTATAGGCCTAAAGCCCTGGGTTAAATAAAAAGTCGGTTTTTGGCGTTTGGAATCTAACGTTCCGCGCGACTGTGTGACGATTGATGGAACTACTTCAATAAAACTACGTCACATTTCTACTAGAAGTTAATGTTCGTTGACGACAAATGGCGTAAAAACGTCAAAATATTAAATACGATCGAATGATGGCGAATGTTTTTGCATAAAGCAAACTCTTTTTATTGATAAGGATATTTCTGATGGAGTAGACCTAAGCTTAAGACCTAGGCCGACAATATGTATTGTTCAAGATTTCGTTTTGAGTGCCTAAGACGTAGCCTACTTACGTCTGAAAACTGTATTGTGGCCTTGGGCCTAGTCTACACTTACGTCCGTAAGGCTTAAACAAGACATATCTCAATTTATTTCGCACAAAAATGTCAGTGGGGCCTGCGCAACACTTTATAGTACAATAATACTAAATCAAAAGTAAATCGTTTTAAAAGGCTAGGGCCCTGGGCTAATATGATTGGAATAAAATAAAATTTTGACGTTTCGTCAGTCATTTGAAAACAGCAGCGTCACTGCACATCGATAATCTACTGACCGTATTTAGATTGCAGTGCTTTTATTAGTTTCACATTTGAGCCGCCCTCAGCGCGCAGGACGTTAGATTCCGTATTGACTTGGGAGTAGACGGACCTCCCCAACGGGGAAACTTCTTTATCGACTCTGGCCAGAGTACTTATTAGCGCTCAGTCTATTAACTCTCTACTTTGGTTCCATCTTTCCCTTTCTTCAGGATTGGGATTTCTTCTGCTTTTTTCCATGTGTCTGGGACATTTCCTTTCCATGATAAATTGATCAGATGTAGTATTGCTTTCTTTCCCTCCCTACCAAAGTTTTTTATAAATGCAAATGTTCCCGGGTACTCAACACATGACTCGCTCACTCGTCATTCAACGACTTTGGCATTTTCCTAGTTCAAATGAATGTGTAGGCCTATAGCCCAGGGTTGCCGTTTTTACGGATTTTATCCGTTTTAACGGATTTTGAGGGTGCAAAACGGATACACGGATTTTTAGTCCAATTTACGGATTTAATTTTTTTAATTTTTTTTTTTTTAACGTTTTACGCCGTTTTTAACTAGGGCTGGTCAAAAAATCTATATTTCAATGCGATATTGATAAGTGGGAATCTTTTCGATGTATAAATATCAAAATTTACACCAAAAATGTAAAATTTCGTAATTTTGGTGAAGGTGCCGGGTAGGTAGCTGAAATTAAATTAGCCTGGCTGGTGCATATGGTGGAGGTGCCGGGTCATAAAACGCGATTGAGAGATCGTAAAAATAGGCATTTATGTGATACCTTATCATTCTATCAACCCTATTTGGGCCTCGAATCATTTTTTTTCCCGATTGATTCGGGGTCTACAGTTGGCTTGGTCGCTTTGATTTACTGTGTCCCACTGAAAATCAGTTATATAACTGAGTGGGTAGACTCTTTAAATACATTTTTTAAAAATTTATTTATTAAAAATAGGCCTACCTACTCTATAAAAAAAATTATATATTCAATTTTTTTACAACAATTACATTATGATATATCGATATCGTATTGAAATTGGTACATTTAGTCATTTTAAGGATTTTTAAGGATTTGGGTGTTTCATTTAAGGATTTCTAAGGATTTTTGATCTGATCAAACAGGATTTTTATTTTTTCTTGGTGGCAACCCTGCTATAGCCTAATAAAATAACTTTTAAAATAATAATTTTTGCCTTGGAGATTATTAAGCATCATTTATATGTTATTTATTAGATAAGAAGAAGGCTTTCAATTAACCCACCAATTTTATTTATGTGGTCCACATGCAAAATGGCCGCTAAGAAGTGTCAAAAGGTTGTTCAAACTTATTGAATTCAACTCTAACTACACCCGATTCTTTCAATCAACAATCACTTATATTAATGTATCTTGTCAGTGCTTCAAGGTAACTGTGTTTGGAGACAAAATGGAGCCTTTGAACGAGAAACAAATTTTGGCCCAACTTGAGGAAGTAGTCCAGAAGTCGCCGGCGCCCCAAACCTCCATCGGTATTCTAACGTCCGAGAACAGGAACGTGTGGGGAAAGGCCTACAAGATGCTACTCAAAGGTTCGAGCCATCCTGGTTAACCCCTTGATGCCTGAATTATGTCAATTTGATTTTAAAAAATAATTGCGTTAAAATTGGCATCAGTAGGCCTACTGTACTAAAATTGTGCTCCTTTTTTTCATTTTTGTGTGTGTTGTTATTCTATCTAACATTCTAGTGCGTATCAAAAACGATACAATAGGCCATAACATTTATAACAATAACATTATTTACCCCTTTTCAAAATTATTCACAATATTTTATATTCTTTTAATCAACAGGAGAAAGTAATAAATGGAAATAAAAATATTTCATATTTTTTTAAATAATATTATAGGATTAGGTTTATTCAGGATTATATATCAATGCCGACCCAATGCAATTGCAATGTTTTTGGGGACGAGTGTATCGTTTTTGATACAGGCAAAAACCAAACAATAAAACTATACTGAAATATTTAACCAAACTAATTTGGGTGTCAACTAAAATTAAATATTAAGTAAACACATGGTATAAAAATTTATTTGAAAGATATACTTGGCTTGGAAGTAGGGATGACGAAACCCGACTTTTTTACGACCCGGGTACCCGTCTACATTACCCGCGGGTTACCCGGGTAGTAACACAAAAAAAAATCGTGTGGGGTGTCTAATGAACTGTGAAGAAACACGCTCATCAATTATCGTAATATCTCGGTCGACGTAATGCTGTTCTATAAACAATGACGTGCCGATGAAGTAGTTTTTCATAATCACAAAAGAGGAACAGCAGCGGGCCATTAAGATAACACTCACGCATCTGCTTTATCTTGACACAGTCAAGTCAAGGTCACGACTCACGATGCGTTGGCCCGGGGCGTGGGCTGGGGGGACTGGAGCCAGAATTAGAGTAAACAAGATAAGGAAAGGTTTATCACCATGGATGATAGCTTTTAAGTTTTGACTTCTAGCAGATTGAAAACATAAGTGATGTTGTGGTAATTATTTACGCAGTATAATCTCTGGAAGATCGCACGAGTGTTTAGGCAGGAGGGGGGGGGGGGGGCATACTCAGCACACTGCACAAGTCGGCGGCATGAACAAAGGACATTATAATTAGAAGCAAAAACGCCGCCAAGCACAAAAGATATGAGAAAGCGCATGTTTACATTAGCCTTCCGCCTTCAATGTGACACCTCAATTCAGGAACCGGGTTTTACGGGTAAACGGGTAGTGGAAACACGTACCCGTACCCGACTTCGTCGGGCGGGTACCCGGTACCCGGGTACCCGTCGTCTTCCCTACTTGGAAGTATCAAAAACAGTGCTCCATTGTTGCTCTTGACAGCTGTCATGGTAATTTATCGCACAGCCATCTTGAGTAGTCAAAAATCAACTCTTAAAACAACTATAACTTACATCGGGAGGCTGTGTGTGCTCTAGGATCATTGTGGACGAGTGTTTTGTTTTCGATACAAGCAAGCATCACAGTGGTACCAACTTCTGAATTAAATAACCAATGCGTATCGAAAACGATACAATAGGCGTTAAGGGGTTTATGTGCTTAAGACTTAAACCCATCACCGACTGAGGCCGCTTATGTGTACGTGTAAGTCCTGATTCGGGAGGTCATGGGTTCGAATCCCACCACCGGCAACCCTAACTGAAAGTGTTGTTTCTAAGGTTTTTCTCAAGTCGTGAATGCAACTACTGGAATTGAGTCTTCTTAAACAGCCGTTGGACATTCCCTCACAATTTCCGAGAACACAAATTAATTAATTTAGTCTAGTGCCTATATCACTGCAATTTAAATAAACAATAGCACCAAAAATGTTGTAATACTTGTTTCCAGATGACGTGAACGTACCTCGCTACATGAGATCGCGACGTCACTGTTTGCCGTTTGCATCGACAACAAGAGCCTGTCGTACCTGAAGCCTTGCAACCCGCAGACGGCGTCAGCACTTAGGATGGTTCACGGTGGAGCAGCAAGGGAAACACGGCCAACCGCTGGTTCGACAAGACTGTGCAGTTGTGATCGGGCCGGAGGGAGACGTAAGTATGCGGTGACATATAGGATAGACCTAGTTAGTTTAGATTCTTGTCATACAAAGTAACCTGCATGAAAAGCCTAAAATGATAAACAACTACAAAAAGTGATGAATAGAGCAATATATTACAACACTTGTAATTCAATTATTATTCTCCATACTTGCCAAGCTTTAAAATGTGTGCCCAACAAATAAACACCAATTTAATGGCCGTGCTGCATGTGTATGCGACCTGGTGCAAGTGGATAAGACCCAAGCAGTAGGCCGTGGTTTTAATGAATTGTAATTGAAACGGCAATTGTTTCTTGTAGGTTGGCCTGACATACGAGCACAGCCCGGCAGAAGGACCGCCTATTGCAATGTTGATGGACCACGTAGTGAAACACGTGTGAGTATAGCTGTTATATAGGTAGGCCTACTCTACTTCACAAAGCTTGTGTGGCGGCATTTTTCTCCTTGACGTCTGCTCGGCAGTCCGGGTTAGTGGAGGAACCTATATGACTGTCAAGGTTACACCGTCCTTTCGGATGGGACGTAAATCCGTTGGTCCCCTTGGTACTTTTCGAAAGGAGAAGGCTACGTGCCGGTACCGGGTTTCCCCTCCTCCCTTCATCATCATCACTCTAAAATAGCAGAAAATGCTGTAGGGATGTGGCCAATTCATAAATAAATAAATAAAGATGCCAAACATTTTTTTCTCTCTCTTCTTCTTTTCATATGCCAACAATTGACATTATTCATGTCATCATGTGTTTTCTAGTTAGCCAGTAGAGATAGGACTCCTGTTCGCTCCGATCCATGCCATTTGGCATTTTGTCGCGTTCAAGCTTTATATATGTACATTGAAAAAGATGTTTCCTGTCTTGTTCCCCAGCTCCACACATCCGACAGACACTAGATTCAAAAATTCCAAATCTATGGAGGTGCTTTCCGAGTAGGTCGTGTCCTGTTTGAAGCCGGAATTGAGCTGTCTCTATTTTTCTACTGTAGCACTTACGTTTACCAGTCGGCCTCATTCTAGTGTAATCTTCCCACAGTTTATTCTGCCCCCTCTTGCCATTCCTTACGGACTGCTTTGTCTGTCGACGCATGCGGGTGAGATTTGAGAGATTTATGTGACAGTTTTTTACTTTCTTGTTGTTTTTTGCTACCTTGTTTGGCTAGGTAGTCGGCCTTCTCATTACCATATATGCCACAGTGGGCCGGTATCCATTGTAGCACAATTTTGTTCCCATCATTCATGAGTCGTAGAATCTGTAGTTTACATTGTCTTATTTCGGGTTCTGTTTCCTCCCTATTTGCAATGGCTGCAATGGCAGTCTTGGAGTCGGATAGGATCACAATTTTCCGGTTTTCAGATTTTGATAGTTTCAATAGTGCTTCAACTATTGCTCGGATTTCTCCATCATAATTGCTTCCATTAGCACCAGCTGGGTAGGAAGCCTCAAATTCTCGGCTGTATATCCCTGCGCCCGCATTTCCTTCCCCTGGGGATGCTGATCCATCTGTATACAGATGTAGCCATTCATTTTCTGGGTATTTCTGGCGAATGTATGCCAATGTCAATTTCTTTAGTTGAACCAATGAGTGGTTGTTTTTCTTACCGTCGATGTCAGGTATTGTCAATGCATGTGGGATTTCTAACAATGCAACATTTATGTTTGGTGGTAGGAGGTCTTGTCTATTGTTAATTGCCTCATTCCCAATTAAATGCTCATTTATTTGTCGTGCCTTCGTTATGAATGTTACATGGGTTTTATGTTTTTCACATGGTTCTTTATCCCAGTAGTTCTGATCCAGTCTTACCAGTTTTTCATATAGGATCCCTGCAGCTTCATTTTGTCTGGCCTCTAGGGGTGAAATATTGGCCTTTGCTTCCATAGCTACTATAGGTGTGGTTTTAACACCTCCAGTAACTATTCTGAGTGCAGAATTTTGGACCCTATTCAGAGATTGTTGTGCGGTTTTAGGGGCTTTTGTTATGATTGCATTACCATAGTCAAGCAGTGGTCTCACACAGGTTTTATATGTGGTAGATAATGTGTTCGCGGTTGCCCCCAGGTAACACCTGCAACTCTTTTTAACAGGTTTAATCGCTTCCTTCCTGCTGCTTGCATTTTTTCAATATGCTTGGTCATTGTCATTTTTTGATCCATAGTTACACCTAGGTATACTGGGTTATCTTCTTTCTGTAACAGGTTTGTTCTGTACTTGAGTAAAAATGTTGGTACACTTCGTCCCGTAGTGTGGTAGTCGTACACGGTCTTCTTTTCGTTAACTATCATTGCATTCTTTTCTGTCCATTCTTCCAGAGCTTTAAGGGCTTTATTCATTTCAATTTCCATCTTATCTTTTCTACCACTGTACCACAGCACCACATCAGCTCCAAACAGCTTTACTTTGACCTCACTTCTCTCTTCAATACAGTCAGCTAGGTCATTTATGAAGATCAAGAAAAGGGTAGGACTCATGACTGCTCCCTGGGGAACTCCTGCCTTGGTTTTTCTGTATTTTGATCTTTTGTTTCCATATCTCACTCTCATATACCTCTGGCTCAGGAAATTTTTAGTCCATCTGTATATGTTGCTTGGGATGTTCATATCCGACATTTTTGTAAGTAAGATCTTTCTGTTCACAACATCAAATGCAGTTTGGAAATCAACATACACCACAAGTGTTGCTAGTTGTTTATCTTCTTTTCATATGCCAACAATTGACATTATTCATGTCATCATGTGTTTTCTAGTTAGCCAGTAGAGATAGGACTCCTGTTCGCTCCGATCCATGCCATTTGGCATTTTGTCGCGTTCAAGCTTTATATATGTACATTGAAAAAGATGTTTCCTGTCTTGTTCCCCAGCTCCACACATCCGACAGACACTAGATTCAAAAATTCCAAATCTATGGAGGTGCTTTCCGAGTAGGTCGTGTCCTGTTTGAAGCCGGAATTGAGCTGTCTCTATTTTTCTACTGTAGCACTTACGTTTACCAGTCGGCCTCATTCTAGTGTAATCTTCCCACAGTTTATTCTGCCCCCTCTCTTGCCATTCCTTACGGACTGCTTTGTCTGTCGACGCATGCAGGTGAGATTTGAGAGATTTATGTGACAGTTTTTTACTTTCTTGTTGTTTTTTGCTACCTTGTTTGGCTAGGTAGTCGGCCTTCTCATTACCATATATGCCACAGTGGGCCGGTATCCATTGTAGCACAATTTTGTTCCCATCATTCATGAGTCGTAGAATCTGTAGTTTACATTGTCTAATTTCGGGTTCTGTTTCCTCCCTATTTGCAATGGCTGCAATGGCAGTCTTGGAGTCGGATAGGATCACAATTTTCCGGTTTTCAGATTTTGATAGTTTCAATAGTGCTTCAACTATTGCTCGGATTTCTCCATCATAATTGCTTCCATTAGCACCAGCTGGGTAGGAAGCCTCAAATTCTCGGCTGTATATCCCTGCGCCCGCATTTCCTTCCCCTGGGGATGCTGATCCATCTGTATACAGATGTAGCCATTCATTTTCTGGGTATTTCTGGCGAATGTATGCCAATGTCAATTTCTTAGTTGAACCAATGAGTGGTTGTTTTTCTTACCGTCGATGTCAGGTATTGTCAATGCATGTGGGATTTCTAACAATGCAACATTTATGTTTGGTGGTAGGAGGTCTTGTCTATTGTTAATTGCCTCATTCCCAATTAAATGCTCATTTATTTGTCGTGCCTTCGTTATGAATGTACATGGGTTTTATGTTTTCACATGGTTCTTTATCCCAGTAGTTCTGATCCAGTCTTACCAGTTTTTCATATAGGATCCCTGCAGCTTCATTTTGTCTGGCCTCTAGGGGTGGAGTATTGGCCTTTGCTTCCATAGCTACTATAGGTGTGGTTTTAACACCTCAGTAACTATCTGAGTGCAGAATTTTGGACCCTATTTAGAGATTGTAGTGCATTTTTAGGGGCTTTTGTTATGATTGCATTACCATATTCAAGCAGTGGTCTCACATAGGTTTTATATGTGGTAGATAATGTGTTCTCTGTTGCCCCCCAGGTAACACCTGCAACTCTTTTTAACAGGTTTAATCGCTTCCTTCCTGCTGCTTGCATTTTTTCAATATGCTTGGTCATTGTCATTTTTGATCCATAGTTACACCTAGGTATACTGGGTTATCTTCTTTCTGTAACAGGTTTGTTCTGTACTTGAGTAAAAATGTTGGTACACTTCGTCCCGTAGTGTGGTAGTCGTACACGGTCTTCTTTTCGTTAACTATCATTGCATTCTTTTCTGTCCATTCTTCCAGAGCTTTAAGGGCTTTATTCATTTCAATTTCCATCTTATCTTTATCTCTACCACTGTACCACAGCACCACATCATCTGCAAACAGCTTTACTTTGACCTCACTTCTCTCTTCAATATAGTCAGCTAGGTCATTTATGAAGATCAAGAAAAGGGTAGGACTCATGACTGCTCCCTGGGGAACTCCTGCCTTGGTTTTTCTGTATTTTGATCTTTTGTTTCCATATCTCACTCTCATATACCTCTGGCTCAGGAAATTTTTAGTCCATCTGTATATGTTGCTTGGATGTTCATATCCGACATTTTTGTAAGTAAGATCTTTCTGTTCAAACCATCAAATGCAGTTTGGAAATCAACATACACCACAAGTGTTGCTAGTTGTTTATTGAAGCCTTCCTTCACCTCCTGCTGTAGATATGCCACTTGGTCGAGAGTGCTTCTATCTTTCCTGAAGCCTGCCTGGTGTTCTGTTATGAGGTTATTTGTCTCCAGGTAGATTTTTAGTCTTTGGTTTACCATACGTTCCATGAGCTTTGACATCATACTTGTGAGAGATATAGGCCTATAGCTCTCTACTTTACTACTGTCTTTTCCTTTCTTCACTATGGGGATAACTTCTGCTTTTCGCCATATATCTGGTATGTTTCCCTCCCATATGGCATTGAAGTGTGTCAGTAATACCAGTTGCCCTTCCTTTCCTAGGTTTTTCAAGAATTCAGGGTAGATAAGGTTGAAGCCTTCCTTCACCTCCTGCTGTAGATATGCCACTTGGTCGAGAGTGCTTCTATCTTTCCTGAAGCCTGCCTGGTGTTCTGTTATGAGGTTATTTGTCTCCAGGTAGATTTTTAGTCTTTGGTTTACCATACGTTCCATGAGCTTTGACATCATACTTGTGAGAGATATAGGCCTATAGCTCTCTACTTTACTACTGTCTTTTCCTTTCTTCACTATGGGGATAACTTCTGCTTTTCGCCATATATCTGGTATGTTTCCCTCCCATATGGCATTGAAGTGTGTCAGTAATACCAGTTGCCCTTCCTTTCCTAGGTTTTTCAAGAATTCAGGGTAGATAAGGTCAACTCCTGGTGACTTCTTGTTTTTCAGTTTACTTAATGCTTGTCCCAATTCATGGATATTAAATGGTGCATTATAAGGGTCCTCGTTATCATGTATGTATTTTGGTTGCTCTACTTTTACATGTTTATTATTTATTGGTCTTGTTTGTTGTGACATATACTGACAGAACGCCTCTGCTTTATCCTTATCTTCGGTGAGTTGGACTTCTTTATATATTATTGGCTCCTGTTGTTCTTCCCTCTTTTCTTGGTTACATAGACTGGAGAAGTATCTATGTGCTTTGACACCATCCTTTCTGTAATCTATTTGCTCCACATATTCTTGTAATGCTATTCTCTTGCTTTCCAAAATTTGTCTTTTTAACATGGCTTGTACTCTTCTGAGTTGAATCATGTCTTTCATGTCTTGAGTTTGTTCTGCAGTTTTCCTTGCTTGATCTCTTTGTTGTTTCAGAGTTTGTAGTTGTTCATTCCAGAACGGTTTGTAATTTGTTTGTTTTCCTCTAGGTACAGTTTTTTCTGCAGCTGTTTGCATGATATCTATAATTTTCTGGTTGTCTAAATCAATGTTTTCCCTTGATTCAAATTCCAGGAATAGTTTTTCGGTAATTCTTCTGTACTCCTTCCAGTTACCCTTTTTAAAATTCCAAGTGCATTTGGTTTCTCTAGCTTCAGGTTTACATTTCTGTCTTGTTATAAGTAAAATTTTGTGTCCAGCACCGGAAGGAGACTCTAGGTTGTCCTGTTTCATGTGATTGAATAAGTTTGTGTGGCATAAGGCTAAATCTGGTCTGGAGAGGCCTCCTCTGTATGAGAGGAAGGTATATGGATCTGCTGCTTCCAGTAGCATCAGCGGGTTGCTGTCTATGTATTCTTCAACTATGTGTCCAACTTTTGTTGTTGTATTGTAATGCCAGGCTTTATTGGGTGCATTAAAATCTCCTACAATTACTGACGTACTGTCAACAGTGACTAGATCTAAAAATTTTGTTTTGTTTGTTGGTGGGTTATAGAGAATGATGTATGTGGTCTTAGTGTGATTTTTCCACGGTACAACTAGTTGTACCACCTCTATCTTGTCTTCTTCGTCCATTTTGTGTAAAATTTTAAATTTAGATGTCAGACCTACTTTCACACCAACTATGATGCCTGAAGAGATTTGTCTCTGTCTAGGGAGAGTATATTTTTGTAGCCGTTAGTCATGGCTTTGTCCAGTTTTTCGTTGTCTGAGATTGATCCTGCTTCCACCACTGTGAATGCGTCTACAGGAGAGTTCGGAGAGACCTCCTGCGTTCCAATATAACAAGGTGACGTTGCCCTGAGAAGGACACATTTTCTCCACTCTCCTATCTCTTCTGTTAACTTGCTTTGGCATCTTCGAGTCCGAACGTTTAGCGTGATCCAGGGGGCACGTGTAAGTTTTAATCTTACGGACGCGTTACCAAGATGTAGACTGGTTACAAACTGGGGCTGCTCAGTTTCGTTTAATACATGAAACATTACGTATATGAAAATCAATCCAGAGAACAATTTAATCATCTCGGCCAGATATCGAAACCAGGTCTCCCGATTGCTGGCTGGTCGCTTAACCCCTAAGTGAGACGGTAACTTTATAACTTCTGGATTGTTGGTGCATTGTAGATCTGAATAGCTTGGAACATAACTACTGAACCTGTGAACTGACCAACTAAACATAATTTTTGTCATTTGTCAACACAGGTAAACGTGTTTTAGATTACTGTGTCTTGATTCCAGTGAGAGCAAGAAGTCTGATATCCCGGCAGCCGGCAAGGTGGTCCCGCCGGAACAACTCAGCTTCCGGATCTCGCCCGAGGTGGAACAGATGATCTGCAAAGCCGAAGATAACGTCGACAATCTTGTTCAAGACCTCAACATGATCGGTTTCACTTACTCTTCGTACGGGAAGGACTTCATCAAGTCCCAGAAAGTCAGCCCAGACAGCTTCATTCAAATGGCAATACAGTTGGCGTTCTACAGGTGCGTAGCTGACGCTTACTTCTGGGGTAGACATCAGACTCATAATTAAATGTTTAACCCATTGGAGTACTTTCACAAGTTATACTTGTCCTTTTTTAGGAAAAGCTTTTTAGGGGAGCCAAAAATAAAATAATATTAAAAATTTGAAAATAAAACTTGTTCAAAATTTTTTTTAAAAATGTGAATTGCATGGGCAGGATGAATTCCATTTATGATTCAAAATCCAAAAGGGTGGAAAAGAACAAATCAGAGAGATATTAAAAAATCTTGGTAATTTCAAAACTGACTAACATGCTGACTTTTGAAACCACAAAAATGTAACTACCCGTAATGCATATTTTTTTTTAACTAGGAAGCTTCGTAAACGCTTTTTCAGGCGCGTTGTTGGATGAGCGTTATTGGTGCATAGAGCTGCCATGTGTTATGCGGATTTTCTGTTGTTCTGTGAAAAAATCATTACTTAGTCGAATTTTTTTTGAAATTAAATAAAATTAAATAAAAAATTAACTTAAATTTTGTAAATTTTAATTAGGCCTAATCGTAATTTTAAAAAAAAGAAAAAGATCGTAAAATTGCAATTTTCATAACAAATAATTATTCGATTGCGCTCAAATTTAGCACGAATATATTAATTCATAAAATTAAGGTTCTGTGAAAAAATCATTACAATAGGATAAAGCATGTAGTAGGTGTTATAAGTCAAAGAATTGTTTTAAAAAAGAAAAAACCCGTAAAATTTTGATATTCATGACAAATAATTTTTCGATTGCGCTCAAATTTCACACGAATATCTTCATGCATAAAATTAAGGTTCTGTGAAAAAATCATTAAAATCGGATAAAGCATGTAGGTGTTATAAGTCGAAGAAATTTTTTAAAAATCGAAAAAAATCGTAAAATTGCGATTTTCATAAGAAATAATTTTCCGATTGCGCTAAAAAAATGTGGCAGTTCTAAGTTCAGAGATTTCGAAGGCCTCCAGAAAATTTCATCGCAATTGGAGTATCGGTTTAGCCGGAATGGTGCTGACAAACACACAAAAATACAGAAAAAAAAAATGAAAAAAAAAACATTCCGGATTTTTTTCTCCAGTGTAGTGAAATGGAATCTTTGCTTCGCTCGCTACGCTCATCCAATCAGAAATAAAAACATCTTTCTAGGGGTGTGCGAATAGGCCTACTCGAAATGTCGAGGTTTTTTTCGAGTAATTTGGTTTTAGGCTCAAAGTTTTCCAGTCAAGTTATACACGTATGAAAACCTTTGCAAACTGAAAAGTACTACCATCACAGTATGGCTAGGCCCGCCTATGTGCAGGGGCCTAGGCCTCAACCTAAGCCACCTAGGCTAGGGCTACTACAAGTGTAGGCCCTACTGTGATGGCACAAAGTTGGCCTTGGCCCTAGATACTGCGTGCTTTCAAAATTATTACAATAAACAACAAAAGAGACTTGGATGCGGGAATCGGGAATAGGCCTAGGCTTTCACGCACGGTGTCGATTACAAACTTCCTTTATTGGTTTTGTTGCGTCTATATCACTAATATTTCCGATCAACTATCGTGAAGAAAGAATGCCGGTAAATATTCCATTTGAGCACTTTTTACGTATTTTAGTTGGCATGGCATAGTTTGACATGTTTTATGTTTCTTCCTTCAATCTTCCATCATTCTTCCATCTTTGCTTTGACGCTACGCTTGAAGGTCAAACTCACCGAGCGACACGATTGGACGGAAACGAAAAGAACCCAGAGCGCTCGCGTGGCGCCCTCCGTCCGCTGTAACTGGAACTCGTTCCATTCATGGGCGCAGAATATTGAAATGCATTGACCGCTAATATTTTAATGCGAAGCGAATTTGCAGAAAAAAATTACAATAAAAACATTGCAGCAGTACCGGTATTGTAATTGGGCCAGGAACTACCTAGGCCAATATAGGTAACATAGGCCTACTGCCTAAGTATGTTAGGGCCTATATTATATTTATCAAAATTTACCAGCAATGTAGGGTATGTTTGGAAGTCTTTAGCCTAATATAATTAGGCTACAATAATTAATTGAGGTCTTTATATTTGCTCATAGACTTGACTGTGAGCCTGGCGCCCACTACGAGTCGGCATCCCAGCGTAAGTTTCTCCACGGACGGACGGAAACAATCCGGTCGTGCTCGGTGGAGTCCGTGCACTTCGCTCAAACGATGCTGGACGAATGCAGATCCGCAGAAGAAAAGAAGAAGGCGATGGTCGAAGCAATCAACGCGCACAAGGAGTACACGATCGGCTCAATCAACGGGAAGGGAGTGGACAGGCCGCTGCTAGGTCTTAAGCTAGTAGCCTTGGACAAGGGTAAGCTGTTTTCCAGAAATCGATTCCTCCATATAATCCCTAGTGCGGACATTCTCGACAACGGCCCGTAATCGCCTAAATGTGGTAATTTATTTGTGTATCAGTGTGTACAATTACTTGTTTCACCTTCAGGATATGCGGTTCCCAAGTTCTTCTCTGACGCCGGCTACACTCGGAGCTCCCACTTCCGTATCTCGACCAGCCAAGTAGCTGCAAAGTGTGACTCTTTCATGTGCTATGCGCCACTGGTGCCCGACGGTTACGCGTGCTGCTACAACCCAAGGTAAGCTAGCGTCCTTAGATGTTCTAGACTTGCTTCCCTTATCCCTTTGGTGGCTAGATTTACATGATACTTCAAATATATAAAAGTGCACTTTAGGTACCTGTTTTGTTTTTCCACTTAAATCAATAATTTTGTTTTAAATTTAATGTTATTTAAATTTCACAGGATTATTTACATGATAGATTCAGATCATATATACTCTTCACATTCCCTCTTCTCTAAAGACCCATAATACTTAGCATCAATTATTTATAATAACCTTCCGAATAAAATACGCAAATGTCCATCTGACATCTTTTAAATCTAATCTTGAGTCCTTCCTGCTTAAAATCAGCTATTACTCGCTTCATGAGTTCCTATCTGACAGCTCTCCCTAATAAATTAATTTGTGATCGTTAATAATATAAATAAAACTTTTTAAGTGTCTCGCTACCCGTTGATCACATTTTTATTAAATTCTATTTTCTTATATTGTTCATTCATAAACTACACGTCATATTTCAAGTCCTGAAGAAGAAGACGACATGGTCTCTGAATTGTTAACAGAAAAATATCATCAATCGTTGAATACCACCGCTACAAATTAACCCGATCAATAAAATTGTCATTAATTTTTTAATATCAATACTATTTACGAGTTCGACCACTTCACTCTGATGAAAGATACCTTAGCTTTTGCCAGAACCCTAAGGCTGAAATACTTTTTCAGCCAACACTCTTTCAATCCAGACCCTGAGAAGATCCTTGATCCAGCACTGGTTAAATTCAAGCAGAAATCAAACTGGAACCCTGGGGTTCTTCCACCTGAACACCCCATTGAGCAGTACATCACTTATTTAACCAGTGCTGTAGCTTCCCCCGACCTTGTTAACAGCCTACCCACAGCAAGCAACATCACGCCGCTGCAACGCAAAGCCTTGACCACGCTAAGGAACAATCAAGATATCATCATCTTGCCCGCCGACAAGGGCTCCAAGATTGTCATCCAAAACACGAAGGCCTACGTCGAAGAGGCCAACAGGCAACTGAATGACAGGGACACCTACAAGACCTTACAGGCAGACCCAACGGTCCTACACTTGCAGAAAGTCAAGGACTATGTCAACAGTTGCGGGCAGACCCAGAACCTCAGTGAAGAAACCATTAAACATTTAACCCCTCAGGAACCCCGGACCCCCACTTTTTATATGCTCCCCAAAATTCACAAACCGAATAACCCAGGACGTCCTATTGTTGCCAGCTTCAATTCCCCCACAGAGCGCATTTCAGCCTTTGTTGACCGAAACCTTCAGCCCCTGGTCACAGGATTGGAGTCCCACATCAAGGACACATACGACTTCTTAGCCAAACTCAATAGCCTAGTCATGCCTCTCCCAGCTAATGCCCTTATGGCCACCGTAGATGTCACGTCGCTTTACACGAACATCCCCACCACACAAGGACTCGCGGCCGTGGAACACTACTTAGACCGCAGACCCCCGAACACCAAACCCGACACTTCATTCTTGGTAGGCCTGTCACAACTGGTCCTATCAATGAACAACTTTAGCTTCATGGACAGACACTACCTGCAAACCAAGGGAACCGCCATGGGCACACGGATGGCCCCTTCGTATGCAAACCTATTCATGGGCAAGGTCGAAACCAAGTTCCTAAAGACCCAAACTCTACAACCACTATGTTGGTACCGCTTTATCGACGACATATACGTCATATGGACCCACGGCCAAGAAACCTTCATCATCTTCTTAGAGGAACTTAACAGCTACACCTCCCTGCGGTTCACATGGGAAATCTCCGACCACTACGTTAATTTCCTAGATGTCGACATCCAGCTCCGGGACGGACACCTCGAAACCAGCGTCCACTTTAAGCCAACCAACAGCCAACAGAACCTACATTACGACAGCTGCCACCACAACTACACCAAACAAACCCTACCTCACTCACTGGCCACTCGAGGACGTCGAATCTGCTCGAATGAAGTGGACTTGGCGAAGTATTGCCACCGCATTGCGAATGCCTTTGTGGCTCGGGGATACCCCCGCCAAAAAGTCCTAGAACGCATCCACCGTCAGAGCGTTCCATGCACTCCACCGAGCAACCTAATCATCCCACTAGTCACACAGTGGCACCCAGGTCTGCAGGTACTCAACGGGATCATGAAAAGAGGGGCGCACATCCTGAAAACATCGACCTTCACCAATGATTTGGCTCTAAACCTACCTCGGGTTTACTTCCGGCGTCCTCGGAACATCAGCGACTACATTGTGAGGCACAGCCCCGCAAGGAAAACAGAGAAGCCACCCCAACCACAGGGTTCACACCCCTGTAAGAGACCCCGTTGCAAAACTTGCACCATTCACCCCTCCACCACTACATTCACCGCTCGAGCTACCGGAAAGACCTACCCTATCAGGCAACACAACAGCTGTGCCACTACCAACCTGATATACCAACTACAATGCCAGCTATGCCCAGCCGAATACATAGGCCTCACCACTAACTCTCTGAGCACGAGAATGAATGGGCACAGACAGGACACTGTCAAAAAACTAGACCTGAAACCGGTGGCCCAACACGCAGGCACTCACAACAGAGACTTCAACAACTGTTACACCACAAGGGTAGTGAAGTCGTTGCCCCCATCATGCAACGAGGAACACCTAAGACAATGGGAATTGGCGCACCAAATCATCACCAGCTCGCGCCAAAAGCCTAACCTCAATCTGAGGTAGGCTGCCCACGCCTCCCTCACTAACCCCTCCCACCTGCACACCGCCACCTACTCACCCCAACAGCGCCTTGTATAAATGTATTATAAGTAACTGTAAATAATGTTTAAATATTAGTTCTTCTCCAACGGTCGGTGACCAAGGCCGCGTAGGCCGAAACGTTCGACATTTGTGTTTTGTTAATTGTTAATATATGTGCACCTCGTCTCGAGCAGCTACCTACAATCTTTAAGGTTGTAACGTTACAGCCCTACCCCTTGTATTTTTATATTTTTCACTGTTTTAAATCTATCTATGTATTTCATATCATGTGGGACTTTCAATATTTTCAAGGCCTTAAGTCATATTTTTCTAACTTGTTCAAGCCAGTGTGAATCTGCATCTAGGCATGCAAAGGCCAACCTTAGGGTTGAAAGTGTGGAATGTGAAGTTGTGGAGCCGAGGCTCATGTTTTTGGTTTCGGGTTTACCAGAGTGGCCTAGAAGTGACGTCACCCCATGTTAAATACGGAACGTCCTGGAAAAGTGCGTTGGCTTCAACTTTCGACGGCAGCGAGCAAGGGTTGAGGAATGCGGCAAGCATAAATGGCAACGTTGGTGACAAAACCAACGGAAATGTGTATTTTTGCGAAGTTTGTAGTCGACGAATCGCGAACCGGAACGACCCGCGGAAGTTTGAACCAAGAAGGCTGACCAATGGCAGTGTCCAGAGAGACACACGTGACCGGATGGCGAGGCCGAGCAGAAACCCCGGACGAGGCGAGGCAGGCAGGAGCAACCACCTCGATCACAGTGGGTCACGCTTTGGAACCGGACGGTCGAGTCCGAGGGTGCACGTGTTAGTGCCAGCGTGGTGACCCACCCTGCGAGAGCCATCATGGTCGTGGAGCCTCCGTCTATCACGGAGTGGCCGACTAGGGCTAGGGAGTTGGTCTTTTTCTAACCTCTTTTATTTTTATTGAAACTTATTCGGACGAATCCGACGCGTTTTTGGTGTACCCTATGTAAAGGGGAACCGACAACAGTACGTCTAACAATGACGACCCGGCGAGTGCACGGTAATTTCTAAACAACTACAGAGTTGCGGGGAGCATGAGCTCACATCAAGTTTACAGTTCCTGTCTTCGGATTGGCTTTGCGGTGTCGAGATAGGGTGCACGTGTTAGTGCCAATAAAGTATAAGACCACGTGGTGAGTAAACACCACGATGCTAGACCAAGGGCATCTCTCCCTCTACGAGAACATCTGGGGCTGTGGTAAGCTAGATTAAACATTCTGGGCGAGTGGCCGAGAAGGAAGCAGTAGGACGCCAGGTCCGCGTCCGCCACTGGACGCCTTCCCTGTAGGCTAGGCCTACCTACGCGCCGGAGCGCGTCGCCGCTTGCAGCCACATCTTTCCCCCCCCCCCTCTTCACTCAAGACCAAGGAACAGGATTGGACTTTGTAGTGAGACAGAGAGGACTTGGATGAGTAGAGCTTTGGTGTTTACTTGTATCTTTATTGTAACCCTGGTATCTCATGTATGTATTTTTCTTTTTCCTAAATTCGGATCCGATCATTAACTTCACTTGAAACCTAACTTCATTGTTGTAATTTAAATTCATTGTTTTGAGCCAGTAAAGTCCACTAAAAGTACACAGCTTTTCACTTCATAGTGCATGTTTGCCCCCTGCTTTCCTCAACTCATAGCGTAGTGTTTTTGCTAGGACCCTCAGTCCACGCCACGCCGCTTCTCGGGTGGTTGACCTACTTTTAGCAGCAGAGCCTGGGGCCCCTGAACGAGCTTGGAGCGGACCAGCGACGGCGTGGCTCAGCACTAGTGTGCCTGATAAGGTGGGTTCTCTACCCCCAGTGGGTAGTGTACTGGACCGTGCTGGGTTGCACTGTCGGTACACTCTGGTTGTTGTGTTTTTGATTTTTGTGTTGCGTTGTTGTGTTTTCGATTTGCATTTTGTGTCTCTCGGTTCATGTTAGTCTCATCTCTCCGCGAGCTAAGCTTAGGGCAAGTTGACGAGTCAGGCATAGAGTTAGGACGGGTGACCTTCACCTACACCACCCCCGACCTAAAGTGGCTCCAATTGGTGAGTCACGAGTGAATCACACTCTGGCGCTGGTCGGGTCCTTCGGGCAAGGTGGTGTCGGTAAAAGGTTGCGACGTGACTTCATAGGCGAGTTAGACCACGTAGGGCGTAAGGTGGTAGGGCCTAGGAGGGTGAAGTCACAAGGTAAGCTGTTGGTCTCCTCTCGCCTTTCCCCAACCACAAACACCAATACTATTTACTGGTAGGCCTACATTGTAATTCAATTGTGTACATCATTTTTTCAAAATTTTTGCTTCAATATTCAACTATTTAACTTTAATACTATGTAATACTATTCACCTTCTTTTTAATCATTATACAAGTGTACCATGTATACCTGCCAAGTGAATAATGAACTTAAAGCCGTGTTACACTATCAACTTGTTGACCAGATTGACCAGATGTAGATAGCATGGAAATTGATGCTGCTGTTACACTGAAATATGTTGACTCAACATTGACGATCACGGCAATATGTTAACAAGAAGTTCAACTTTTGAGCAATGTTGACCAGATGTTGACGACATTTTGTCACGTAATCATTTTGTTTAGTGTATACTTTTATACTGACTTATTGCGTGGTGAAGAGACTGTATCGTTGACTATGGAATTCTTTTAACGCTTCACATAGCGCGTGCACCGTTTGTTGTTGTTATTATTTATTTTGTTTGTTTTATATTTTTTGTTGTTGCTTGCAACAATGAGATATAACCTAGTTCTGTCAAACCAAGCTAAACCTAGGCTGGCTAGGCACTACATCAATGGATGATAAATGTCGATAGGTGGCATTAGTGTCTCCGTCAACAGTTGATGGAGGCGAGTGTGACACACACAGCTAATGTATTCTTGTGTAACACGGCTTTTACATACTTACAAAGCAGCACTTTAAAGCACTTCCTACTCCTCTACTGTTTGTTTGTGTTTTGTGCTCAGGGACAAGGAAATGGTGTTTGGAGTGTCGTCATTCAACGCGTGTGCATCAACAGACGCAGCCAAGTTCCGTGAGTCGCTAGAGAAGTCGCTGACTGAAATGCACAACGTGCTGCTTCAAGCCGAGACTAAGTCGAAGCTGTAAGAGCAAAGCACTCGCAGCTTCAAGTCGAGACCAAGTCAAAGCTGTGAGAAGGGAGAGAGAGTTTGAGTCGTTGCTTTCTATTGCAAGTTACGCTGAACACGTAACACGCGTCTGCAAGTTGAGGGGTTTTAGTTTTAACTTTTAATTTATTTCTTACCTAGTCAAACGTTCAAACATTTTAATATAATACTATTGCAAAGTTATTTTTTAATTTTGAAAAATAAAGCTTCTTTGTAAAATGTGGAAAAACATGTTACCGTATAGTCCCGAATAATATTTGCCGAACCTGAATATTATCAGACCCCCTAACTTTTTTTGTTAAAATATAAAAACCATATGCATATATGCTTGTAATGGTCTTTGAGATTTGAAATAATGAAAAAAGGTAGGCTTATATTCAGGCCAATACCGGTACGGTTATATATATCTTGCCAAAATCACAGTCGCTATGAGTATGACCTATTATGTTGAGCTTACAGTATTGTTAATAATGTTAATGAAGTTGCTCATTTGCTAGGGCCATACATTTTCTTTGCTGTTAAGCAGTTTATTTGCTGTATGAAATGACTTTAAAATGGTGCATTTTAAAGTAACAAATAAAGGTACGACTTCATAGAATTATGGCCATTATGCTTTCTTCGTAGGACACAATGTCACATTGTATTGTTTGCCCCTAACTTCTTTGGAACTGCAATGCAATAATAAAGAACTCTCTTATTGAAGTTATGTAGCATTGATCGCCACCAACAAATATGACATCACGTGCGTTGACAGAACTAGGTAGCTATAGATGTACTCGATCACCAGAACTAGGAATAAAGTAGTTGGTGTCGCAACGTTGGACACTTGTCGTTGGTTGAGCTTTACTAATCAAGTCTAGGCCAATTGAGGGGCCGCAAGCATAAACCGTTGAAGGTGCTTTACCCAGTTTATGCCCGCACGGCCAGCCGTGGTCCTGCTGTTCTATTTGAAGTCATAAATCATCACTTTGAGTTCACCAATTTGCACACAGATAGCGCCACACGGAACAAATATGTATGACCATGCAGTTGTCTACACGTGGCTTCTAGCTTTACCGGTCGATGTTGCCGCCGCCGCAACTGCTCTTATCTCAGATCGATTTTTTGTCACTTACACGGTTTATGCTCGCGACCCCTCAATTGCTTTATTCTAGTCTCGAGTGCACTAGTACTGTATGGCTTGTTTTTCATTGAGATACATACGTAATGTGGTTTCTAATAGGTGTATGTTAGTCAATTGGAAAATATGTAAAATGTAGTACTACTTACTTGTATACTCCAAGGTTTTGCAAAGATCAATTATTACACCAATGCCTTTGGGATATTTTGATTTTTGATACAATACGTCTACATGACATTGAAATTTATAAGCAAGTGTCAAGCCGATAGTTGATAGGGCATAGGTGAGGCCTAAATAGGTTGGATCGTTCAACTCTGTTGCAAGTACTAATACAGACTAGCAATATTCTCTTTGTCACCACTTGGTTAACATTAATATTATTTTAACAATGAACACTGGGCATCGTGTATAGGGCAATTAATTTTGCATAGTTTTTGCCGTTAAAAATCAATCTTTAGTAGATACTGTTCTTGGTACTCGCAGAGAACTACCTACGTAGCTTAATAGAAAATATTGTATGTGCCTGAAATACCAGTGTGCCTACTTCCTGTTTCAGGCGTAAGTA
The DNA here is from genome assembly GCA_024449915.1 of Sweltsa coloradensis. Classification (NCBI taxonomy): domain Eukaryota; kingdom Metazoa; phylum Arthropoda; class Insecta; order Plecoptera; family Chloroperlidae; genus Sweltsa; species Sweltsa coloradensis. The sequence goes on from JAMZAV010003350.1 coordinate 24,487, forward strand.
TATCAACTATCAAGTATTGTCATCTTCATTTATTAAAACTAATCCCTTCTACGACCAGAATAGCTTATACGTTTGGAGTTAGGCCAAAATGCTCTGGTTTGATATCCCTTCGTTGTCATCTGTTATCATATCATTCATATCATCTCATAGTAAAAGTATTGTCACAACCTTGTATGCTTTGACAACTCAATACATAGGTACCATGTTCACCTGGGAAGAATCACTGAAGGTACCGGTAGTTTGAGGGTAGCTAAATCCATAACAAGCGTAACTTGCCAATGTTGTATGCATGCATTTATAAAAAATTGTAACATTCAAGCCTTGCCAATGTACATATTTGAAAAATGGTAAATGTTTTTTTAAATGGTTATCGACTTATATTGACTACCTATTGTGAATAATAACTGGAGCTAATTTTAGTGTACGTAGTTAATTAGTAATCAAATTAATAATAAGCCGATAGACATTCTATCACAACCAACATAATAATAAATTGCAATACTTAGGCTATAAATAATAATGTAATCTTATGTCTACAATAGATTTAGTAACACATCTTGGAGAACCTCTTTGAAATTAAATAATGGTCTAATAGTGATGGATTAGTGATGCCTGAAATATGACTGTGAATATGTCTATCATTCCTAGAAAGTAGAAACTCTGACGATGTACTAGGTAGGCCTAAACGGCCGGCTGCAATAATAACACCATACCAAAGGGATTAGATACACAAATACCACACTAATACCGGCATTACCGGTACGACTGATCAGTTCAGTGGTTTGAATGATAAAACCTACCTCATCTATTTTCTGGTAAATATAGTATATGGGATAGTAAAACAACTGCCTATATTCTGTAGACTGATTTTCATGAACAAACTGAAGTACTATGTATTTCACATACTATCAGACCACTGAAAGTCAGGCCATTAAAAAACGTCCAAAGTCTCAATTGTGTCCATTTTGGAATACATAAATAATAAATATTATTATGCAGCATGGATCTTGTGTTGTGCCTTAAAAAAAATTAGAAATGCACTAATAATTTTTAAAACTGTACCAATAATAATTTTTGAAATACTGATAGGCCTAAGAATTGTGCCTTATTTTATAAGTAACAAAATACCACTTGCCTACGTTGAACTACTGTATTTATGCAAATTATAGGTCGCCATCAAGTAATGGACGTGCACCCTTATTTTGACTACTAGTGAGTGAGTAGGTTCGCTCCAGAACGGCCGAACGGCTAAACAGATTGAGCTGAAATTTTAAACAGACATCTGTGCACTCTTGCAGTTAACATTTTGAGCAAAATCCTATGCGTTTTAAACCTGCAAGACAATAAATTGAAAATATAGGCTGAACTGTGTAGGATGTAATTAGTGACAATGGTTTTGTTCTTGAAAAACATTTTTATCGAATAATTTTTAGAATGTCAGGAGAAGGTTCCCCAATATTCTGCTGAGAGATTGAGTAAACCTTGCAATCTTTACAATTATTTCGTACTGGCTGTTTTCAATAGTAGGCCTTTCTGTATATTATGCAATTCAAAATTTGTTTTATAAGTTTTTAATACAATCCAGAAATTTAAAAAATCTATCCCGACCATTGTTTGAACCCAGGTCTCTCATTCCGGGTATAAAGGCACCTTAGGCAACTAGACTAGGAAAACGTCAAAGTCGTTGTTAGATGAGTGAGCGAGTCATGTGTCGAGTACCCGGGAACATTTGTATTTAAGTTGATTGATGTATAAAGGTTTTGGTATAAACGGTCGATATTCAATATTAGTCACAATTTACAAGAAAAATATTTGAAGATATTAAATTTACATTATTCTAGTTGTAGTCCATATACATATACATTTTACACAAAATGCTATCATTCATACTATTAGTAAGTGAGTTGTCTACAGAAGTTAGAACTAGGAAAACGCTTAAGTCCCGCCGCGTTGTTGGATGAGCGTAATTGGTGCATTGAGCTGCCATGTGTTATGCGGATTTTCTGTTGTACGGTAAAAAAATTATTACTAAGTTCAATTTTATTAATTAAATTTAATAAAAAATAAACCTTTTTTTAATTAATCATAATTTAAAAAAAAAGAAAAACATCGAAAAATTTTGGTTTTTAAAAGAAATAATTATTCGATTGCGCTCAAATTTCACACGAATATATAAATTCATAAAATTAAGGTTCTGTGAAAAATTCATTACAATCGGATAAAGCATGTAGGTGTTACAAGTCAAAGAATTGTTTTAAAAAAGTAAAACCCCGTAAAATTTCGATTTTCATAAGAAATAATTTTTCGATTGTGCTCAAATTTCACAAGAATATCTTAATTCATAAAATTATGGTTCTGTGAAAAAATCATTAAAATCGAATAAAGCATGTAGGTGTTATAAGTCGAAGAATTTTTTTAAAAATCGAAAAAAATCGTAAAATTGCGATTTTCATGAGAAATAATTTTCCGATTGCGCTCAAAAACGTGGCAGTTCTAAGTTCAAAGATTTCAATGGTCTCTATAAAATTTCATCGCAATTGGAGTATCGGTTTAGCCGGAATCGTGTTAACAAACAGACAAAAATACAAACAGAAAAAATAAGAAAAACGAAAAAATTTCGTAAAATTGCGATTTTTCATGAGAAATAATCTTTCGATTGCGCTCAAAAACATGGCAGTTCTAAGTTCAGTGATTTCAAAGGTCTCCAGAAAATTTCATCGCAATTGGAGTATCGGTTTAGCCGGAATCGTGTTCACAACACACAAAAATACAAACAGAAAAAAAAACATTCCGGATTTTTTCTCCAGTGTAGAATGGAATCTTCGCTTCGCTCGCTACGCTCATCCAATTAAGCAATAGCATTTTGCTGAAAAATATTTGAAGATATTAAATTTACATTATTGTATATATTATTGTAGCAGAAGGAGGTGGAATGGTACCGGGTTCTCAACACATGACTCGCTCACTCATCTAACAATGACTGCCTAGTAAAAACTATTGACAATGCCTGTGCATAGTGGCCACACTCCACTTATTTAAGAATAAAGTTGATATTTAAAAAAACACTTTCAGCCTAAACTGGCATAAACACAATTGTGTCCACTATCCAACATTAAGCATAGATAATGTGAATATTGGTTCTTCTTAATTTTGTGCAAGACTGGAGTTGTTGTACGTCTTGCCAGTGTAATTTGGAGCTAAACAGAGTCTGTGACTTGAAGACACTTGCACTGTTTTAGGTTAATGGTGGTATGTATTAATTTGTTGTTTTGTTATTCAAAGCCTCTTAACATAAAACATGCATTGTGTATGTCAACATGCTCTTGCTAATTCTTGACAAGTGCCACTTAAATCAATACTGTAGAGTGCAGTGGTGTATCCAGGAATTCATAAGGGGGGGGGGGGTTCAATCAATTTTTTCATAGATGTGCCGAAGGCTAAGTGGGGATCCGGGGGAAAAAATTTTCTCCTTCAAGGTCATTTTGGTGAAAATCGGTGCGTTTTTAAAGCACCACCAACTTTTTATCTACTAAAATCATGTTTTTAATCCAAAAGTTTTCTATTTCAAGGTAATTTTGGTGAAAATCTGTGCGTTTTAAAGCATCAAAATAACCAACTTCGTATCTACTAAAATCCTCTTTATGGTAATTTGTAGTTATTTTATTTTCTCCTTTATACTTTTTTTTTAAAGGGGGGGGGTTGTCCTCCACCACTGGGATACACCACTGGTAGAGTGGATATCAAATGTGCGTAGGCCCTACCTAGGAATTGAGTATGTCCAGTTATTCCCCCAGACATTGGACTAACCTTGTGACTTGTGAGCATACTATGTGAATTCATAATGTATTTTACTGATTCAATGTAAGCAATATAAATCTAGTCTACCTGCAGTAAAGTAAAATGTGTACAAATTTAAGCATGTCTCATTATGTTGTTGCTTCTTGAAAAAATTTATAGTGTATCATAATGTAAAAAAAGAAAACTTAAGAATGCTGGCCTAAATGCTCCCAAAAACATTGCCATACCGAAGAGGCCAAAGGGTGTGCTCTCCGCTTAATTCCACTTGTTTTCAAAGGAAGGAAGGTTAATCAGAGAATAATTAGCATTACTCGATAAAAAATCAACAAGTTTCTACTCGTATTTGTATATGCGGTAAAAATTGGATCAATTTGCTTCTTGCCAGCTCTACTAGATTTAGTAGATACCTACTGTACATACAATGTAAGATACGGATCAATTTGTTTTCAGTTGAAAACTTGACATATTGCCAAAGATATAGATGTACAAACACCACTGTGGCCCGTACCATTACCTGCTCGCGCCTTCTGGCCAAGTTCATTATCTGTTTCACGGGGAGTTCTGTAGATACGGTTGACGTAAGGCGGCAGACGTGAGGGACGCATCTCGCCAATAAGCTTACAGCCGCGGGAGCGATATGACCTTGCCGCCCCACACCTTATTTTTTCTCCATTGATTGTCACCTGCATCAAGTCAACTTGCACTCGTCCGTTTTGGCCAGGGCTTTTGTGGTGTTTGTAGATCTATACAGTGGACTAGCTGATTTTAGTAATCATCATTCACAACAGGGAATATGGGATCCACGTGTCTTACAATTGCATACTCCAAAACATGGAAAATACAGAAATTAAGGTAATGAAATAATATGTAACCATATTTATTAACTACATTGTGTTTATTATTTGATTTGGAAAACACGTAAATATAAAAAAGGTTGTAAAGGTATGCCTCATATATCTATATCGCTTCTGCATGGTGCCAGTGGTTTAATTTCTAAGTTTTGGAACCTACATCACAAGTTAAATTAAATGCAAGCTTCACAACCCTATAGTAATTAACAACCCTCGTACTTTCATTTGGGTATGGTGTTAATGGTTACTTGCACAATTGCAAAATAAAAATATAGCTTATAATTAATTATGTATGTATCTATTTCAAGCATTGTAACAATAATCGATAGACATAGTATATAATAAAGTATTTAATTCACGTATAAAATGAAATACTGACCAACATATTATTTAGCAATGACATGTTGCATGAAACAATTAAGAATGTGGACATAGAGAGATGTATCGGTAGTCTTTGATTTTTTAAGTAGGGTAGTTAGGTCCTACCTCTATTGAAAGTTTTTCATCACTAGGGCCCAAGTTTTCTATACCTAGGTGTATTTCTTTAAATAAACTCTATCTTACAACATTAAAACTGTTTGAGGGGCATGGATAGGGAAATCCAACAGCTTACCTAGAGTAAATGACTACAAAGTGTTAGTACAAAATAGGTACTAATTACTAATTAGTTATTACTTAGGTATTACTAGTATTGAATTATTGATATTGTAACAAAGATATTTATGTTTTCTAACAGATTGCAGATAGAGACACAAGTTATAAATAGCGCTAGGGGTGGACTGTATCGATGTCGGGAGGGGGGGGGGGGGAATTGATAAATTAGAAAAATATATTTTTAAATTATACATAGGACTAACTGTCCAACAATTTAAATTTGGGTGAGGGGGCAGGGTCTCTAAGCCCTAGTCCATGGAATGCTACCATAAAATTTGAATATTTCTTGGGGAAAATCAAATATTTTCTGGTGCAATAAATAGGGCCTAGGCCTACTGCTTATCTCTCCCCCTGTACAAAAAACTCAAGCTGTTATTATTTAATCCACTTATCCCCAACAAAATTGATTACATAGTTATTATAGAGGTCATGCTATATAAAATTATTATCATTTATTTTATTTATCATGAACAAATATAAAAATTAAAATCATAAAGTTTTAGGAAGTCCATATGGTAATTAATTATAATGTATAGTAATTATGTAATAAGCGATTTTCCATTGCACATGTACTTGTCGGTCAATAAGCAATGTGCCAGGCTAAACAAGGTTTCAGGCTATAATCAATTGGTGACAATCACTGTAAAAAATAGCCCTTGAGCAACAATATAATACTATATAGGCCTACACAAATGTGTAAGGACTTCGGGTTCGCTTCCTGCATCCACTTTATATCGCTAAGCTGATACATATTATGTAGGCCTAAATGTTTGCCTATGAATAAATAATAATAATTTATTCCAATGAATCCATGAAAAAGAGTGCCATTTTCGAAGACACTAATTTCCACACCCACTGAGCATAGGGCTAATGTACGGTATATCATGCAGCAACCCCAAATAGGACATTATATTATCTGACCTTCAGCTTATTGTATCTGATGTGTAGATTTAAAGACAATTACATTATTACATAATTTACCATAGCCTAAATTACAAGAAAGTGAGCTTTTTTAGACTCGCTTCGTATCAGTGAGAACTCTCATTACGCTACCAACACCGCCGACTGCGTACGCCTTCTCGTGCCACAGCAACAAGTGGCCACTGCTGCCCTCCGAAGGGCTCTCAAAGCCTCGGTAAACATACTTCATTAGTACGTCCACTAGCTCTCGGTCTAGTGAAGAAACGGCCTCTTCAATCTGCGAAGACTTGATGCCCAGCAAGACACGTAACGCGAGGTTCAGCGCGTTATCCTTCACGTGTTGGTTCTTGGAGCCTAGGGGCGCATTGCGTAGAACTGTTTTCAAGGCGTCTATATGCCGCCCTCTGTTGGGAGTTAGGGATTCACATTTGAGAAATTGGCTTAATTCTACAATAGCTTTTTTGATTTGAAGAAGACGTAAGTACGCCTACTGAACAGGCTGAGAAAATGGAATACAAATAAATAATAATGCACTAAACTTGCACCGGCTGATGATGACTTTCCCGGCTAGGGCTACAGGTAATACCCATTTTATATTACTAGGAAACGCTCAGTTGGACGCGTTGATAAGCGAGCACGTGCTATAGCTAGACCCACAATGCACATTTTTTTAAATTTTAAAATTTGCGACGTTCGCTGTCCACAGGGCCATGTGGCCGATATTATTTATTATTGCCAAGGTATTTGGGTAAACCCGTATGTAAATCTTTACTTTGTGGATAAAATCCACCGCCATCTAGAGGACCTTGACTCATTGGGGAAAATATTTAAACTCTTTGGTGACAAATAATAGACTGCTTCCTCGAAAGTATTTTGATTACTTCTAGGTGGCAGTGCATTAGAAACTTCGCGCGTCTTTTCGTTGCCATGGCAACGTTACTTTTGTTATAATATAATTTCCATCTACACTACTTATCGGATCAAAATAAAATTAACATATTCGTGACCGGACGGACATTCTAAATGATTTGGCTATCTCAGATTTTGTCGCCGGTTAGTTTGAAAAAAAACTTTCGATTAACTTTAATGTAACTTTTAACTTTTGAACGATTTTGCCACAAAACTAATGGCATTCAATCGAGAACGAAGCTTGCGGATGGTCAAAATTTCAACTCGATCCGAGCCTCCGTTCGAACGTTATGGCGAGACATACAAACAAAAAAAAAAAAAAAAAAACAAAACGAGTGACAAATTTTTCCGGCAGAGTCAAATGGAAACACTCGCTTCGCTCGCTTAACTAGCATTCAACGTGGGTTGGTGAGTTACACAAAGGTACACTATTTGTCAATTAACGGTAGCGGGTTGCAGCAGCGAGCTACTGTCGAATTTTTAATGCAAATTTCAACCCATGTCGAACGTAAGCAAGGTGTTACCTTAATCCATGCCACAGGTCGACTTTCCGAAATTTGTAAGGCCATTTGCGGTCACTAAAAATTAGGTTAGCTACCGTATGCAAACAATGTCGTCACCCATAGCTCGAATCTGGTGCGGTGGCCGACTTTTGACCATGACCGCAACCATAGCTGTTGCTTGAGCAATCACTAACAGCTAGACATAGACCCAAGCTTAGGGCAATAGTGTCTTATACATGAGGACAGTTGAAGATGATTTTTGCTGCTAATCGTCTCTATTAATGCACTAAGGTGATGGATATCCATACAAATAACATGTATTATCATATTATGTCAATGGAATGAAATAAATACAATAGGGCTACAATAACAATAAAGGATGATTCCAAAAAAACGTGCCTAATGCGAGATTCGAACCCACGTCCCCGTAGACCTACAGGCTACGCTTAGCACCAGCGCCCTAATTGTGCCACCGCGGGTGGTATAAATAGGCCCCTAGTTGAATACCACCTAAATACTGCTACCCGATTTAATACTTACTACTTTATAGCCTAATGAGTGAATGCCAATTATCTTGGTACTATATTCTACGGAGTGTAGGCTTAGCTCAGTTTACTCCACCGCCGTCTGGATGTATGTAAGATACAAATTAAGCTGCTTGTCGTGGCTCCGATTTCCCCATGTTAAATGATTGACAACGAAAGGTAGGCCTACAGCTTTGTCTGGTTTCCGCTAGATAGGGTTAGTTAAGCGGGGCGGAAGTAGAGAGCGTCTCTAGGCGGAAGTAGATTTATTTAGGTTTAGGATTGGGCCTTATGGACTTTTAATTAATAAATAATAAAGATGATAATGATATTTTAATTTAGTTGGAACGTTTCATATTGAGCAACTGTTTACTTTCCATGCATTATGACAACAAACTCGAATACCGGTACGTAAAGGAAGTTTCACAGATTTAGTTCCAGATTTGAACCATAGATGGTGTTAGTTAAGGGTAGGGCTCCCATTCGTACCGTTTTAGCCGGAACAGTTCCTTTTTTGAGGTGGTGTCCCGGGACGCCTAATTGTCCCGTTTTTTAGAATGGGTAACGACCGCGCTATTTTTACGGTCTAGGCCTAGCATTTGAATCGCCGCGCCTACAATGCAACTCTTAACCCCGACCATGGCCTGTTACCAACCACTCGCCAAAAACGAACTACAAAGATTCAAGAAGTCAAGGTCTAGATCCAGGCTGCCAACAGTAAGAAGAAAGTGTCATTTTACCGATAAACTATAGACAGATTTTCCTTTTTTTGCGAAAAAGTAACAAGAATATTGAAGGGATTGTTGACTGTTGAGTGTACAATCATGTGTTAATTTTCGTTTCAACGTTAACATTTTCGGGAATAGGCGCGTAGGAAGGGGGGGGGGGATGGGGAGAATTCCACCCACTTTTTGCCGTGTTCCCCCCCCCCCCATTTCAGAAGAGCAATGACCAACAATTTCGACAATTTCCCATTATTGTTGGACGTGATCGCGAACGTAATGATGCATTTCAATGGTTGTAACATGATCTATCTCTTCACTTCACTACCCCATTTTTTTTTTATAGTTTGAAAGTTTTTACTCCTACAAAAATGCATTAATTTGATATCGCATTCAGACCACTTATTTTTTTCTAGAACGCACCAAACACACTCTAAAAACCTTATTTTCAAAATTTTCGCCTGCGGCGCTGTAGTTGGGGGGAGCCCACCCAAGCCCCCCGTGCTAGTCCCCTAAAGTAGTTGTCCCGTTTTCGGGTTTTTGTATTATGGGAGCCCTAGTTAAGGGGGGCAGGAACTTCATTATCGACTGAAAGTTCACTGAAAGTCATGACCAAATTTTGTTGAGCCACGACAAGCAGTTTATTTGTATCTTACATACATACAGACGGCGGTGGTTTACTCACTCACTCAAGTGTTTGTTTGTAATGAATGAACATTGTATGGTCGGTAACCTATTTGAATTAAATGAAATGAAATGTAGACCTAGGCATGTTTTGAGTCTCATGTGAAAGGAGCTTGAGGTCTAGCTCGATTGTAGGCTAGGTATGTTGATAAACGATTGGGCATATGAAAAAAAGGTAAACATGCCGTAGCGCCTCACCCCCACGGCCTCCACCCACCCATCCCCACTAACCTAAACGGCATAATTACCAAACAAAAAAAGGGTTTATAAGGGTAGTTTGACGGAATTGTTATTTTGTATTAAATTTATGATTTCCCTTTTTTCCTGAATATTATTATGTATTTTCTTGGTTTTTGGGCCCGGGCGGAAAGTATTTTTCTGGACTTAATTTATCACTTTTAGTTTGCTTGAATCAGTAGTTTGGTACTAGTTCAGTTGGTGCGGTCCAACTTTCAACACTGTTTTTTTCAAGAAAACAATAAAAACACAAGTCAAATGAGGAATAAAGAAGAACTGCATGATACCTACGATTAGTTTTGCTAAATTCACTGAAAGATATGCTACCAATTATATAGATATGAACTTGAACACAGATTGAACACAAACACTCGCTTCATTTCATGTCATTTGCTCCATTTTCCTGTACGTCTTGATTTACGTACTAGGCTACCAACCTTTTTCACTAAAATACTTCACCTACAAAGATTTAACGTCACTATTTAAATTTAAATGAATTAATTTCACCACAAGGGACTTTTTGTTTAAAATAGCGACGTTAAGGTTTGAAGTTTTTTGTTACTATAACATGACAGCAAAAAACGTGATGATTCTATTTGGATTTGTTATGTTCTGTAGGTTTGCAATTGCAGTGGCAAACATCTCAGCAGGATGGCCATAGCCTAAGCCGGTGGCACTCTCGCTATGTTTTAATGTTTTTTTTGTAAATTTTGGTAAAAGGGGTTTCGCTGAATTGTAATTACTAGTGATTTTGCATGGTTGAACAACAAAAGAAAATGGTGCAAAAAAATAGCCATCTCATACTACCTGTTCACAAAAAAACAAACTCAAACCCTTGATTAGCAAGTAAGATTAAGCCCCCGCCCACACAGCCAAGAGACTTCGGCCTAGGCCTACCTAGGGCCTTGGCATTGTGTGAGAAGTAGGGCTTGGCCTACCCAAGGCCTATATATCTAGTAAAAATGCTTGCAACTCAATTCAACGTACGTGAATATATACTAGACCATAGTTTTTAATAGGTAGACCTAGGTCTCTAGACATCCTAGGCAACAGAGAAGATTTTCTACGTCTATAACCATAAAATATGCCTAGGGACACCCCTAACCTAGAAAAAGGATACTGATTCATCAACCCAGTGACTTCGCCTTCATCTGGTCCAGCTGATGGCGATTGAATATCGGCATGTTCTTCTTCGTGGTAATTATCTTCATTATACTGGTCCACATCAATTTTTCTGAATGCTGAACTAGAAGTATTTTTTGACATTTTAATGTCGTTTTGAACTCGGAAATGTCAATCACTCAACGCCCCGACACACCCAGATAACGCAGTTTGGCACACGAGTGGGAAGACGGCCGGTCCAAAGATCTTCAAGAACAATTAGGTTGCTTATGAAGATCTTTGAGCTGGCAGTCTCATCCAAAAGTGGAGCTATTTTCAATGAAATTGTGACTATAAATACTTTATTATTCAATTACTATTTTTTAAACTAAATTCGATTTTTTCAAGCAATTTTATTTGAAATTCACGTGTTTTAGCCAGTGCTTTTCACGTGTTTTGCTTTTGTCGAGTTTTGGTTTTGACTATCGTAGTAAACAAAATTATTTGTCATTACACTCATTTCCCTTTCCGTTCTCTACGCAGCGATTGACAATGGTGAGAGAAATAATATTTTAAGTTTTAATCTGCCGTTTATCTTTGTAATCGGTTTATTAATCATAAGTTTTATGACAATTCTTTGTGAATGTGTAGTTTTTATTTACGAATTTCATCAATAGAAGTATGGTTTGAACTTCGAAAAAATAATAACAATGTTCTTATAGGTTATGTCATGAATGTTGGCCTTCTGTGGCCTAGGCTACGTACGTGTTTTGCCTAAGGTGACAGTGGGGGCTAAGCCCCAGCCGTAAAACAAATTGTGTAGGAGCTGTAGGCCCTACTATATTGCATTGTATGCCTAGGTCTAATCCGCGTACGCCTAGGACCATGCCATTTGGTTAACTTACGTAGCTAGGCCTACATTGAAATCCTAGGCCTAGTTTGGGTTTGGCATTAATGGAGGCAAGTTCTGTTCAATCTATTTCTTGTTGCAGGGTAAAGTCAAGTGTTCGGAGTTGCGAACCAAGGATAAAAAGGAGTTTAACAACGAACTTACAACTGGGATTGCCAACACCTGCGGCTTCCAAGACTCGAAAAGTGAGTTTAAACTACTAAAAGGCGTGACAATTACCGGTAACCTACGGAACTGACAAGGAGGAGAAAGTTGACCCACATTAACTACGTTGTTCACATAAAGCTCCGTTGCCAGTCGTTCCTTCCCGCAACGACATGGGAACATCATAGTTTAACTTTCCGTACCGTTCCTGTCCCTTTTTCCCGGGATCAAATTGAAGCCAAAACAATTTTCTATATTAGGGTTTAAAGTTGGCACTCATTCAAAAGTAGCGGTAGCCCTACTAGATAGCGACCTAATAGTTTCCCACGGTCACCCTCACCCCTACTTTCGTGTCGCCTTTAAACGCTTTGGGAGATATTCCACATTGATGTGATGCATGTGGTAGGCTAGGCCCTAGCATCTTCCTTTGCATAGTGCTTTGTATTTCTTTGTGGGTGGGATTAGGTCAGAACTTCCGGATGTTGTCTGAAGGTCAGTACCCACCAATTCCTTATCCGCAATGCAAAGATGATTTAGATGGTGCTTTTTGCTTTTTTTGTTAGTTGCAGATTGATTTGCAAGTGGCATTAATATTTGTGGCCACAAAGATGGTACAGGCAAGCTACAGCATTCAGTAGGCCTTGTATAATCTACATCGTTTGATGTGCAAACTAGGCTAGGCACCAAGCTGCTTGGCTTTAGAGAAAGGACTTTATTTGATATTTTATTTTTTTAGGCCTAATTGAAAACTATGTTTAACATAAAAGCGTATATTTTGTGTCAAATTTATGGCTAACGATGATTTAACTACCAAAATAACAGTTGAGTGAATCTTCAGTACACATTTCAACCAACAAACTTTCCCCATAACCTTGCTTTTATCCGTGGTAATTCGAATTCCCGCCGTACATTCCACTCTGTATTATCCACTCCTACTTTACCGTCAGAACCGTTCAAACTTGTTCGGTCTGTTCTAGAACATGTGCCAGGCTGGAGACTGAAGAACACCACTCGAACACTTGTTTTTTTTTACAGCTGAACGACCATTTTCATGTTCTGACAGTTCCAGGCGGACAAATGAAAAAACCTATACATTATAGGGTTTTGAGTTTAAGTTGGTATAAGGGTACATCAACTGTAAGGCTATATTGACTTGATCCAGCCTTAGGCAGGGGGAGAACAGGGAATGTTTCCGGGTACTCAACTCAACACATGACTCGCTCACTCGTCTAACAACGACTTTAGCGTTTTCCTAGTTGAATAAAGAACGGCAAAGCAAAGAGAATAAGTTTTCTTCTCGCTCACTCGTCTAACAACGACTTTGGCGTATTCCTAGTTGAATAATGAACTGCAAAGAAAATAAGTGTTCTAATGCTGTTTTCCTGTGCCCGCTTTAACAATATTAAGTCGTCATGACCTGTCAAGCCGTCCAGTAGAGAGAGACATGCCCCCCTTTCGTGACTGTCCATACATGCCTTCTGTCATTTACTTTTACCCTTTGCATTGTAGCATTAGCCTACATTCCTGAAATGACTGGGTACTAAATAGTAAATACTAAATACTAAGACGTAATTAGTCCTAGTGGTTTTCTGTGCACAAATTAATAATTGTCTCATTTTTTCAGCCGAGTTGTTCGGAAGGCTATTGCCCGTGTGTACATCGTTATGCACCAGAAGCAGAAGGAGAATTTGAGGAAACTCTTTAAGGTTTGTCTAAATTGTACTAATTTTGCTGAGTCCTCCTAGGCTAAGGCAGGCCTTGCTAAATGTATCTTGCATCTTTTTTTGTGAAACCTACTGATTAGTTTCTTTTTGTTTTCTCTTCTCCTAAACATGAGTCAAATTAGTCTTAGCCTACATGTATTATTAAGTGCTTACCCTACAGCAACCCTTAAAAATGTGTTGTCATAAATGTCTGTTGTTTTTTTCTTAGTAGGCCTATCCTGTACTTGGAATTTTATGCTACCGGTACTAGTAGAATCCCGACATTCTTTGCTTTTTTTCATTAATTTGATTTAAATCAACTTTTCGATTTAAATCAACAATCTCAGTGTTTCAAATAGGGATGACAAAACCCGACTTTTTTACGACCCGGGTACCCGTCCACATTACCCGCGGGTTACCCGGGTAGTAACACAAAAATCGTGTGGGGTGTCCAATGAACTGTGAAGAAACGCTCTCATCAATTACCGAAATATCTCGGACGACGTAATGATGTTTTATAAACAATGACGTGCCAATGAAGTAGTATTTCATAATCACGAAAGAGGAACAGCAGCGGACCATTAAGATAACACTCACTGTTTCGTTGCATCTGCTTTATATCTTGACACAGTCAAGTCAAGGTCACGACTCACAATGCGTTGGCGTGGGGGGGGGGGGACTGGAGCCCGAATTAGAGTAAACAAGATAAGGAAAGGTTTATCACCATGGTCCATGGGTGATAGCTTTTAAGTTTTGACTTCTAGCAGATTGAAAACATAAAGCCGGGGTCCCACGACGCGTTGCAGAGTCAGCGCAACACGCCGTGGGACCGGGTCGGCTCGGGCTTGCGGCGCGTTGCTTGAGCTTCCCGTCAGTTGTCGGTAAATTTTGCACAAGCCAAAGAGAACGCGCATGGGGTAATAAAAAATGGTCAGGTCAGGTAGTCCGGCTCGTACATGCTCGTTGAAGCGGTCCCTTGAGGACCCACTGGCTCGCCACTCGTATGAATGAAAAGGCGAGATTTGTTTTGTTCTTCACCGTTTTGACCTTTTGAAATCCGTCCGTACAAGCCTCCTCAAGCCAGGCTCGGACAAGCAGGTGCAGGCTATAGGCTTGACAAGCCACACGCCGTGGGACCGCTCAGTTTTATTTTAACCTGTATACCTGCGGCTTGTCAAGAAACCCCGACCCGACCCAGGCTCGTCGAGCAACACGTCGTGGGACCCCGGCTTTAGAGATGTGGTAATTATTTACGCAGTATAATCTCTGGAAGATTGCACGAGTGGTTAGGCAGGAGGCAGGGGGGGGGGCATACTCAGCACACTGCCACAAGTTAGCGGCATGAACAAAGGACATTATAATTCAAAACAAAAACGCCGCCAAGCACAAAAGATATGAGAAAGCGCATGTTTACATTAGCCTTCCGCCTACAATGTGACACCTCAATTCAGGAACCGGGTTTTACGGGTAAACGGGTAGTGGAAACACGTACCCGTACCCGACTTCGTCGGGCGGGTACCCGTCGTCTTCCCTAGTTTCAAAAGTCAAGTTGGTGAGCGGATCAAATACTTTCACAAGCGTTTCAGAAAATATAATTCAAAAATTATTTTATGGAAAACTTTGCCTAAATCAGTTATGATAACTCATGTGTTTGTTGCTCAAAATGAAGAAAAAGTGCATTTGATTTATCAATGATTTTTATTAAACTAGGAAAACGCTAAAGTCCCGCCGCGTTGATGGATGAGCGTTTTTGTAAGTTTTTAGTTTGCGTGGGACCACTTTTCCTTTGCAAGTGCTTTGTGAATGCATTGTAGGTGACTGTTGTCAAGTTTCAATTGTTTTCTTGTTAGTTGTTATTATAAACCTCAAAAAACACATTTTAAAACCTTTATTTTTATGCATTCTGGCTAACTTTGTCAACTTTTGCAACTTTTTCTTACAAAAGGTACTACATCACCATAACCGTAATGTCCATGTGAAATATGAACGTTGTTGCCCCACCCGTTTGGTCAAAATCGGCCTAAATGTGACGAAAATATCGCACTTAAAGTAAAAACACTCATATTAAAACCTTTATTTCTATAGATTCTAGCTAACTTTTTCAACTTTTTCTTTCAAAAGGTACTACATCACCATAACCTTAATGTCCATGTGAAATATGAACGTTGTAGCCCCACCCGTTTGGTCACAATCGGTCCAAATGCGACGAAAATATCGCACTAAAAATCGAAAAACTCATATTAAAACCTTTATTTCTATAGATTCTAGATAACTTTCTCAGCTTTTTATTTTAAAAGGTACTTCATCACCATAACCTCAATGTCCATGTGAAATATGAACGTTGTAGCCCCACCCGTTTGGTCAGAATCGGCCCAAATGTGACGAAAATATCGAACTAAAAATCGAAAAACTCATATTAAAACCTTTATTTATATAAGTTCTAGCTAACTTTTTCAGCTTTTTGTTTCAAAAGTACTACATCACCATAATCCTAAAGTTCATGTGAAATATGAACGTTGTAGCCCCACCCGTTTGGTCAGAATCGACCCAAATGTGACGAAAATATCGCACTAAAAATCGAAAAAAATCGTAAAAGTACGATATTCATAAGAAATATTTCTTCGATTGTACCCAAAAACGTAGCAAGTCTAAGTTCAGAGAAAACGAAGGTCCCCTCAAATTTTCATCAAGATCGCATATGCCGTTTGCCCGGTAGAGAGCGAACAAACAGACAGAAAAACAAAAAAAAAAAAACAAAAAAAAACAAACAAAAAAACATTGGAGCTAAATTTTTTGGGGGTCAGTGAAATTGAAGTCTTCGCTTCGCTCGCTACGCTCATCCAATAAATTATTTGATTTAAATCAAAAACACCCTGCGGACAAGTGTCACAACTAGAATATCGAGAGCCAGTAGGCCTCCTTATTAGAAGTTATGTTCTGTGCTCGTTCGACCACGGTAGTGGCGATACTGGCGAACCCGTGTTTCTTTCAAGTATTCTCTTTAGTCATTTCTAACAGTGTGTGTACTAGGGTCGAAAAGTATTTTTACGAACCGGATAATCGTTTAAGAAATTGGTTATAAACCGGTTTTTGCTCCGCAAAATTTTGTGTGTATATTCCCCCCCCGTCACTGTACTAAACAGCTCTCAAGACAAGCGCTCATCAATTGTCGTTCGTAATATCCCAAGACGTATTGCTGTCCCAAAAACAATGACGTGTTGATGAAGTAGTATTTCATAATCACGAAAGAGGAACAGCCGCAGGCCATTAAGATAACACTCGCGATTCCTTGCATCTGCTTTATATCGTGTCACAGTCTAGTCAAGGTCACGATGCGTTGATGCGGAGGGGGGGGGGGACTGGAGCCCGAATGCTGGAGAGTAAACAAGATAAGGAAAGGCCAGCCTATGCAGTATCCCTATTCCCATGTGATTAATTTTAGTTATTACCACTGCACTGGTGACAGCTTTGACATCTAGATTCTAGCAGATTGAAAACATTAGAATTGTTATGGTATTACAGTAGGCCTATGATCTCTGGAAGATCGCGAGTGGTTAGACAGAAGGGATGGGGGGGAGGGGGCATACTCAACACACTGCCACAAGTCGGCGGCATGAACAAAGGACATAATTCGAAAGAAAATCGCTGCCAAGCACAAAAGAAATGAGAAATCACATGTTTACATTAACCTTCAGCCTACAATGTGACACCTGTGTTGCACGGGAAAGCGCGGCAAATTTAAAAAAACATGATTTTTTAATTTTTGAAAAACCGGTTTACGAAATGAAAACTGGTTTCCGATTATTCGAAGTAGGCCCTAGTGTGTACCTAGTGTTAATAAAGTAGAATCAGTTCTTTTTCTTGGATTCAGCATTTCCACGTTTCTTAGTAAAATAACCCCTCCCGTGTCCCATTACTTAGTTTCCCCCGTCCTTGAACGGAGTGGGCTCGGTTCAGCGGTGAGCCGGTAACCAATCGGGAGGCTATGGATACCCTTGTTACAGTGGTGGAAATGATGAACAAAGAGTTAAAATTAGAATGCTTGTGAATATTTCATAGATATATTATATTAAGTGTGTGAAATGGCCCAAAATTACCAATAAATTAAGTGTGTGAAATGGCTCAAAATTACCAATAAAATTGCATAGGCTATGCTATTAGCCTATTACTACTTTAATATATGGGTTTACTACTTGTACAAAATGAAATGTTTTGAAATAATATTTGTGACATTGGCTAGTGTTGTGTAAACCAATGTCTAATTGTGTTTATGTATTTCAGGGCAAGAAGTACAAGCCCCTTGACCTCAGGCCAAAGAAGACCCGCGCCATCCGCCGACAGCTCTCCCGCCACGAGTGCCGTATCAAAACAATGAAGCAAGTGAGGAAGCGCCGTGCATTCCCCCCACGAAAGTTCGCTGTCAAGGCTTGATTGTATCAAACATTAATAAAAAAATAAAATTCGTTTAATAAGCAATGTGCATTTTGTTCTTAATTAAAAACGAGAAATATGGACAGTTTCACATTTACTTTCTTGCATGGCCTAAGATGTGCACCTTTGGGGAGTAATTGGGGGGACATCCTAAGCAGAATGGAACTCGGCACCGCTTCTATAATTCACAAGCAAGTTATTTTAAAAAAAAAAAAAAAAGTAAATACCAGGGCCTATGTTAAGATTAAAACAGTGTACTATAACTATTTTATTACTGTATGAGACAGTACTGACTGCTGCCTACAACTTCATACTACCCTAATTGGAATTGCACATTCAAATTTTCCTGCATTAAATTTCAAAGATGATCTACCAAGGGTGTTTACGGAAACCTTGATCTGGTTATCCCGACCTAAATTGTTGTTCGGAAACCAGCCCCCATTGAAAGTATCTGCGTTCGAAAAGCTTAAGAGATCCGTTGGATCTGGTTGGATCTAAGTGATCCCTGAAAAAGGATCAAGTGGGTTGGATCCGATGCGGTGCGATCGATTCTTGAGGTTTCCGTAAGCACCCCAAGACAGTATGAACTAGGGTTGGGCAAAAAAATCGATATTTGATTTCATATCAAAATTTTCACAAAAGATGCTAAATTTCGTAATTTGGTGGAGGTGCCGGGTAGGTAGTCTAAATTAAATTAACCTGGCTGGTGCATATGGGAGGTGCCAGGTCATAAAACCCGATTGTGAGATTTTAAAAATCGTTAAATAGCTTTATGGTGATACATAAACTTTATTTAACCACAAATTATGAAAATAGACCCACTCTTTTAATAATTTTTTGATTTTTGAAAAATTTCGATTTTGATAATTTTTTTTACAAACAATTACATATGAATATATCAAAAAATTTCGTGTGATATCGATAATTGAATGATGTGTCATAGCCCAGCGCTAGTATGAACCAATGATATTTAATATTTAACATATTATAGTAGGCTAGATCCCCAGTCATTAATCCACCTCCATGACAATTTGAAGCCATCTTGAATAAGGCAGTTTGCATGTTAAAAGTAGATTTTAAAGAATTTGTAGTCCAAATATTTTTCAAGGTGGCTGTCGGGTTGACAGGTGAGCATTAACCAAACCTGTGGTAGGGCCACACAAGAAGCAAATTCTGCATGCATTTTGTCATCGTCAGCAAGGTTACTTCAAACCCCATTCATAATTTATTATGCTATATTATTATTTCATTTATTGGGTTCCAAATACCAATACAAAGCTACAGATAAAAGTTTATAACAGTTTCACCGTGTATTCCATTTGCAAACATTTGAACAGAAACTAGTATTAATATATTATTCATGGTACTTTTTCAAATAGTATAGCATAGCTTAATGATATGGTAACAGTCCACAATAATAAAATAGCGAGATTTAGGACTTCTGCTGTCTTTTAAAGCTTAGTATGCCTTTGTATTGGAATTTAGTAGTTCATTTGAATGATGTGTTTGTATGGTTTTTTATTGATTGGGGGAGTTATGAAAAAGTTTTATTTCAATAATCAGAGTTTTTTTGACCTAGGTTTGTACGATATTGGTTAAGATGGAGGTTATTTTTGTCCTTGTTTTGGAGTGTGTATGCACTGTTGAGTGTGAGATGTGGATGTTTTTCTTATGGCTAAATTGACTGAGAATGTAAAGGCATGTAACGGTAAGAATGTTTAGTGTATAGTAGGGTTTGCAATGCTCCGTCGGCTTAAGGTACATAATGCCTGTTGCTCGTTTTTGCGTGATGAATACCTTGTCGATATGAGTCGATATTCCCCAAATTCCATTCATACTGAGCCACACCGTCAGCACAACCAGTGAGGGGGCTTCCCTCCCAACTCTAGTGCCCGGGAGACAAAACATCCATGACTCACCCTGGATTCGAACCAGGACCCTTGGCAACAAGAGAAAAGCTGCCCCTTCTGTTGTTGCTTGGCCAGGGTGCCTCTTTATTCATACTTAAAGATTAGAGATAGGAAGGGTGGAAAGTCACACAACAGCACAACCAGTGAGGGGGCTTCCCTCCTAGACTCTGGTGCTTGGTCGACAAAACAACCATGTCTTAACCTGGATTTGAACCAAGACCCGTGGCAACGAGAGAGGCTGCCCTACTAATTGTGACTGGGATCAGAAAACGAAAGGAAAAGACACTACAAGTTGCAAGCTCTTGGCTATGGCACAGGCACATGTGCTATACTAGCTCCTGCATTAAAAAAGCATAAATTAAAACGCCAAATCGTCATCTTAAATATGGCAGATTGACGCTTCAATTTGCTGCGCTTGCGCCTGTGCGGACGTATTGGTAGTTCCAGCCTAAACCACCAGAGTGCATGTCGTCTCGTTTTCTTCCCGTATATACGGCAATAAAGTTAAACATAGATGGCAGTTGTGTCGTTTCAAAATCCTCATGAAAATAGTTCCAGCCTAAACCACCAGAGCGCATGTCGTCTCGTTTTCTTCCCGTATATCATTGGTATGAACAGTACGGCCTACAATTATTTGATCTTAATGAAGTATGAATTCAAATGAAGCTTGGAATTGCCTACTACCTCGGTAACCTATTTGCAAGTATTTGATTTTTTATTTAAATTTCCCCCGGTAAATATTAAAAGAATCAAAAGAAGATAATACTACGGGGAGAAGATAGATAGATAGATAGATAGTACTTTATTTGTTGTTTAAATACATACAGAAACATGTAACCTAACAACAAAAAGGCGAGGTTCAATCCAACACGATTGATCTTCCACCTAAGCCATATACATAGGCCTACATATAG
This sequence comes from Sweltsa coloradensis, assembly GCA_024449915.1. Classification (NCBI taxonomy): domain Eukaryota; kingdom Metazoa; phylum Arthropoda; class Insecta; order Plecoptera; family Chloroperlidae; genus Sweltsa; species Sweltsa coloradensis. The sequence goes on from JAMZAV010003350.1 coordinate 45,403, forward strand.
AAATTTAACATTAATTATTTAAAGACATTTTACATTTTTTACAACAAAAGATAATATATACATGAAGAGAGTAGTTATAAAAAAAATATAGTACATATAAATGTAGTATCAATAAAACATTTTCTCAATGTTACACTAGCCAAGCCCTAGTACATATTCCGTTAACTTGTAATAGCAGCCTTCAATGAGGTATGTTTTAAGGTTCCTACTAAAGGTGTGTATAGATTTAATATTTTTTATTTCATTTGGTAGGGCATTGAACATCTAGTTTGATTTTTGCAGCTGTTTATGTGTAGATTAGAAGCGCTTCTAGTTTGATAAGAGTGCACATCACTATTTAGGGTGAAATTTTTGGCATTTCTTTTTACTTGCATGATACTGGTATGGATGTAGATACCTGGTACTGTTAAAATATGCAGCCTCTTAAAGATTGGTTTGCAGGATGTTCTTGGCCCTACACCTACTATGGCTCTGACTATCCTTTTTTGCTGAAGTAATACTCTATTTGCTGTTGTACAATTTCCCCAGATCAGTATACCATATTTCAGAATAGAGTACACATAACCATAGTATGTTGAAAGGATAGCCTTTTGGTCACAAAGATGGCGTATTTGGCGAAAGGCATAGCTTATAGATTTAAGTTTCCCACATATAACATCTATTTGACTGTTCCATTTGAGGCATTGGTCAATTTCTATACCAAGTGACTTGATAGAGATGGACAAATTTACCTTGCAACTATTTTCAATACTTATTATGTTATCATTTTTGCTATGGCTAGCAGCAAATAGAATAATTTTAGTTTTATCCATATTCATTACAAGTTTATTTAATCTGAAATAATGGTCCATCTGTATCATCGCCTCTTTCAGCAAGCAGATTAATTCATTTATTGCTGGCTTATAGCTGGCCATTGCAGAAGCATTTAAATACCTTGGAAGTATACTAACAAAAGACGCAAAACTAGATGCTGAAATATCAAGGAGAATTATATTAGCCGACAAATTTTACCAAAGTGTACGTAAACTATTATGGAAAGAAGAAATATCATCCAGGTGCAAGATGTTATTGTACAAAATGTATTTCCTCCCAATAATATCATATGCATCCGTGACATGGACAATAGGAGGAAAGGAAGACAGCAGATTACAAGCAACAGAGATGAAATTTTTAAGAAGTTCTGTCGCCTTAACAAAAATAGACAAGGTACGGAGCAAAACAATAAGAAACAAATTAGGAGTGGAAAGTTTACGAAATAAAATAGGAAGAGAAAGACTTCGATGGTATGGACACGTACGAAGAATGAAACAAGATTGAATACCAAGAAGAGAATTTGAACGCACATGGGGGGGAGTAAGAAGAGTTGGACGCCCAAGAGATAGATGGAGGGACCAAATAAAATGGGACATAGAAGAAAGAGGGAAATCATGGGAAAGAATTAATGAAGAAAGACTCTGGGAGGATAGAAAGAAATGGCGAGAACTGGTAGAAATGCCTGTCATAGAAGACATCGAAGTAGATGAGGAGGTGTTGAGCCTGGCTAGCAAACACTGAAAGTCCACAGCCCGAGAAATTGGTGATACGTCACCCCCCGACCTGACTTATGTTGGAACCGGGTGTTTGATTATTATTATTAAATATTTCCGGAATAGGCTATTTCAGAGAAATACTTCGGGAAAATTAAAAAAAAAAAAAACAGAAATTTTACATCACGAAGTACAGTAGTAACCCCACCCCCCACAAACCCCTTCCATTTGCAATCTCCTGTGCTGGCATGGGGAACTACCCCAAACGACAGATGTGAACTTTTGAATGCCAATGAACACGGTTTCAAAACAAAATGTTCTTAGTCCCATCGGTAGAGCCGTAGAGGTGTGCTAAAATGGTTTAATTTTTTCTATAATTTAGTTTTTTAAATTGCAAGTGGTGTTAGTGGTCGCAGCACAATTTGATCAGCTCGGCGATTCCCTATGTTCCGTGTTAAGTTTAACGCCACCAAGTTAATTTTACCGCACATTAGGTAACGCGTGATTCTTTAAAACAAAACTGTAAGGTGTGTTAACCATCTCGATAGCGCGTTACCGATGTAGCAGACCGGCACCCGTTATGTATTAGTTTGGCTATGTTCTCGAGAAGGCTGTGTTATCGCGATCACTTGGCCAATGAAAACGCTGGAATGAAGAGTAATAATTGAACGGAAAGCCTATTTCTACAGCATATAGGCAATAGGCAGCCTCCTACGTTTCAAGCTGTTAGTTTAGAACTTTCCAATTAAAACACTTTGAAGGAACGGATTTGAGGTTATTACTATATATTTGTATATTTTATAAATGCATTATTGGTTACTTGATTACATTAAAACATATTATATTAACCCCAAAATTGATTATTTAGATAGCTATGACTACAAAATAATTATTCAATGCTTCAAAAATTTTAAGTGTTAAGGTAAAAAACGTAAATATATCATCCATCTTTTTGTTTGGATCTCGTTAAGCGTGACGTCACATTTAACGTCCGCCGACGATAAAATTCGTTAGTGAATCACAAACTCACAATTTGTTATCGTTAATTAACGACAAAGTGATATTTAACGTTTACGCAAACTTTAGAGAATCGCCGTGCAGAAGAAAGTAATATACATAATTTATATGTATGTATTGTTTTCATTTTAGATTGTATTTATATAATCAAATTTACGGTGAAAAGTGACAAATAGTTGAAATAGTTTGTTATTTACATAGGAAATAAACCCATCGGACCACATTTACAGAAACCCATGTCCATTTAAAAAGTGATTCTTGCATTTGCTGTTTAGGCCTGAGTGCAGTTAAGCTAATCCTCGAGTGCATTATTTTATGTTAATACTGTTTTTTACGAGCAGGAAAATCCACATTCATTATTTTGGTTCCGTTTTCACCCTTAGATAGCCTAGATAAGTAATTAAATCCTGTTTTCTTGCACCCGGACTTTTCCCATTAATTTTTTCATGCGAGTCCTCGCAACAGATTTTAATTATTGGTCAATGTTCCCATACCTATAATTTTGGTGACCAACGTTTAGACCTAAAATGTGCGTGAAGAAAGGCAGTCACCACCTTCTGAGTAGGCCTACTAGTTAAGGTGACCATATTTTGAAATTTACAAACCGGGACAACTAAAGTGTAAGAATATGTACATGTACTCCATGACCAATGACCATTGACCATTTTGGGGTCTGGATCAGAGCCCTAGCCAATGGAGACAAAAAAAATCGAGATAATATATTTGGTCAAATGCCCAAAAAACGCCTTTCTGACATGAAAATATTAATTAAAAATGGTTTTAATGTGCACATTTTTGCAGTCATAAAATCCTTATCTAGTGGTTTAAAAATGAAAGTACAAAATAAAATACCGTACAAGCACTTGACAGAAAATAATGTGTGTAAATGTATTGATAAGGACAACATACTAATGAAGTTCTAATCAAGATACTAGGAAAACGCTTAAGTCCCGCCGCGTTGTTGGATGAGCGTAATTGGTGCATTGAGCTGCCATGTGTTATGCGAATTTTCTTTTGTTCTGTGGAAAAAATCATTACTAAGTTGAATTTTGTTTAATAATTTAATTTTAAATAAAATTAATTTATTTTTTCTTTATTAACCTGTAGCTAAAAAAACGTAATAATGCCGATTTTTTGAAGAAATAATTTTCATTGGCCTGCAAATTTAATTATTAGTAATTTCATAAAATTTAGGTTGACCAACATTAACTCGAAAAATGTGTGCGTTGAAGAAAAGCAAAACCCTTTATATTCATTGTTAAGGTACATATTTTTGAAATTTAAATTACAGAATATCTAAAGTTAAAATAAGGTATCTGTCTACCAGAAATCCATTTGGGGTCTGGATGAGCCTAGTCAAAGAAAAAAAAATCGAAAAAATTTGGTCAATAAAAATTGCGCCTTTCTGACATGAAAATATTTAATGTAAAAATGGTTTATAAATGTGGCCCCATATTTTATCTAAGAATCGTTTCTAGGGTGTAAAAAGACAAAAATACAAAAAAAAGAAAAAAAGAAAACATAATTTGTTTTATTGAAAAGAAAACTCTTGCGTTGCTATCAAGTCATCAATTATAATAAAGATATTGAAAATGCATTGAATTTGTATAATATGCACGATTAAACTTTTAATACATTTTGTCTTTACAATGAAATAATTAGTGTAAGTATTATGTAAGTTTGTAAGTTTGGGTTAAGTATTAGTCAGAATAAAAGTGAATGTTTAGTTATGAAAAAGGATATAAAAGGCATGCCTAAGAATCAAGAAAAGTTAAGACTTTGTGGAAAAGTATTAGAAGAAAAGGAAGAATTTAAGTACCTAGGAAGTATCTTGACAAAAGATGCTAAAGTAAATAGAGAAGTAACAGCTAGGGTACAAAAAGCCGAAGGATTTTATCAACTGGTGCGAAAGCTTCTTTGGAACGAGCTGTTTCCACAGAGATGCAAAGTTCTTTTCTATAAAGCATACTTCATACCTATACTTACTTACGGTGCAGTAACCTGGACAGTTGGAGCAAAGGAAGAGAGTCAGTTGGAAGCAGCAGAGATGAAGTTTTTAAGAAGTATCAAGGGAGTTACAAAACTGGACAGGATTAGAAGTGACGTTATAAGAAAGGAATTAGGTCTGGAGAAATTGAGGTTTTAAATTAGGAAGGGAACGTTTAAGATGGTTTGGTCATATGAAGAGGATGGAAATGGATAGGATCCCAAGACGAGACTTCGAAGCAGGAGAGGAAGGTAAAAGAAAAGTAGGAAGACCGAGAGAAAGATGGGGAATATTGATCGAAGGAGACGTTGAAGAGAGAGGTAAATCGTGGAACCAGGTGACGGAATTGAAGCCGTGGGAGAACAGGAAAGAGTGGAGAAAATTGGTGGAAAAGCAGATGCAGGATGAAGATGATGATGAAGAAACGCTGAGCCTGGCAATCTCGGCAAAAAATAGTTTTGTGCCCTAGATATCGGTGTGAAGAACACCACTCAACCTGACAATGTTGGAAATGAGTTTTGATGATGATTATTATTATTATTATTATGTAATTAATCAAAAACTAGTGCAGTTGCATGATTATTACATTTTGATTTTTCACTATCTATAAACACAAAATCAATGCAAATAATGACTGAGAAAATTAGGGGTGTGCTAGTCCGGATTTTTTCATTCGAGTGGAGTCCGAGTACTTTGTCTTCTTTTAAATTTTGTTTCGCTTTAGCTCTTCGACTATATTTTTAAATATTAATTTTTATCGATGAGCGTAGCAAGCGAAGCGAAGATTCAATTCCACTTCACTGCAGAAAAAATCCGGAATGTTTTTCTTTTTTCCCCCATTTTTCTGTTTTGTATTTTGTGTGTTTGTTAACACGATTCCGGCTTAACATTTTCTGAAGGCCTTTGAAATCTCTGAACTTAGAACTGCCACGTTTTTGAGCACAATCAAAAAATTATTTCTCATGAAAATCGCAATTTTACGATTTTTACTTCGACATATAACACCTACATGCTTTATCCGATTGTAATGATTTTTTCACAGAACCTTAATTTTATGAGTTAATATATTCTTGTGAAATTTGAGCGCAATCGAAAAATTATTTCTTATGAAAATCCCAATTTTACGCTTTTTTCGTTTAAAAAATTTTTATTGGACTTATAGGGAACCTAAGTGGGCGTTGTCTGGTTCTCTCCGGTCAGCTTGGTATAGGCGATTAACCCGTGCTAAATGTTTCGTAAGCGATAGCGCGAGAACCCGACCACGGACCGGAATTATATTCATACTGTAAGAAACTATAATCTTTCCTCTTTGCGTGGATATACATAACTCTGCTCTATGACAAATATTAATGACATTTGTTTTGAGTCAAAGTGAACTCTACATTTACACTGTTGCCAAACCTTCCAAACTGCTCATGAAAAAGCACGTAAAAACATTTTGTCCGTGGCATCAGCATAACATGTGGTATCCGACTTGCTTTGTGGCTACTGTGAGGTCACTGGGTTGTACTAGATTATACATTACTAATAAAATATCCTTTAATGTGCCAACGAAATCTTGAATGCGAAGTACATTTAGCAACCATGGACAGGCGCGTGGTATGCGAGGATGCCACAGCTGCACACAACGTGGCTGCGTCTCGCTTAGGTTGTCGCTCAGTCAGAGTACATTTGCGACAGCGCGCAAACATGGGTCCATTAAACTCATAATAGTTTGAATTTAGGAAGCGTCATCGAGCAAAGTAGAATGCCATCATCTTCTCCACAAAATTATGCATCTTGTGATGTTATTGGTTTAGATTTCTTTTGCGCGAGTCAAAAGATACGGCGAGTTACATTTTCGTACCATGCTAATTCTTATGGGCGCTGAGACCAGAGAGAACCAATTTCCTTCCCGCCTTCAAAACTTAGGTTCCCTATACACCTACATGCTTTATTCGATTCGATTGTAATGTAGTGTGTAGTGTAATATGCGCCCCTGATCCTCATGTCGTCGTTGTAAAAATTAAAACAATATTACCAAGCGTGTCTCGCAGGCCATAGCAATGGGAAAACAAAATCAATTTAAATACCATCTGTATAACACATGGCAGCTCGATGCACCAATTACGCTCATCCAACAACGTGCCTGAAAAAGCGTTTATGAAGCTTCCTAGTTTATTGATATGTCTATTATGTTAGCTCCATATTTTTATTGGTTGTGCCCAAAGAAGTTCAGAACTTCCAAAAAGAACACAAAATTGTATCAAAAGACTGAGGTTAGTATTATGGATAATCAATTTAATCAGGGTTGGTAAAGTAACGCCAAGAATAGATAACGATATTTACGTTTTCACACTCGTGCGCGACCCGGCACCTCCACCAAAATCATTGCATAATACTAGCACAACCCTAGAGAAAATGAATTATCTTCTTGGAAGTGGAAGAACTATTTCAATTCAATGTTATTACTGTGAGTATGTATCAGAGGAGTGTATTTTTTCAAAGTAAAACATTATCCTTCCACACGGCACAGTTGACAGAATACCGGGACATTTCCCCTCCAAAATTTCAAACCGGTACAAACATGTCATTTAAATGAGACTCGGGACACCGGTACAAGTGTTCTGAAAACGGTACTGTACCGGTCAAACTGGTCCCTTACTACTAGTATACACAAACAAATTACCTTGATAGGGAAATGTAGATTTTTTGCTAGATTATGGGCGTTCTCGTGCTAACACTTTGATTGTGATGTTGAACTTCCTCCAGTTGTACACAATGCTGTTAACATATTACACTCTATGTAAATTTCAAATGAAAATTCAAGTAAAACTGAAGAAGGTACATTATTTTTTTATTGATAAAGCCTGCAATCAACAAAATATCCAGTATCTTGTCAAAGTTACAACTACAAACGTAGAAAACTTGGAAATAACACAAATACACATAACATAAAGCAACACTCACATTCTGCAAAACAAATAGATTATAATATGTCTACATAGTCTTAACATAACTGTAAAATTAATAGTGTATTATTGATTAATCCTGTTATCAATATATACTACAAATAAAAACAAGACTTGCATAAAGCAGCTACCCCACCAAAATAAACAGTCTACCAAATGGCCATGTAAATACATAACATAAATATAATAGAAGAATGAATGGCCATATTAGAAAATTGTTATGGGCTCTGAATAATCAATTTTGTTCATGATAATCCTGCAATCAACAAAATAATGTGGGGTGTAAATTGTAGCTGCCCTGCAAAACAAAAATAATCTCGACTTTTGATAAATAGCAAACGTTCATACAATCAAATACCATTTTGCACAAGAGCGTGATGCGTTGTTGACGCCCTGTCAAAAGGCGTGTCTTTAGGCCTATAGTAGTGGCAACTATGCAACCAGCCTTTCTTTTGTAGCCTCTAGTCAATGATAAACAACCAAGAAACTAGTTAGGTCAAATTAATTCGAGTTTGGCGTTGAGGTCTACATAATGTACCATCTAATAGAAACGTTGCTTGGTTGGCCACCATTGTTACTCGTGCCAGTTTCTCGGTGATTTATCACAGCATTAGGTAAGCTTTACATGCCGTTGATAAATCCTGCAATCGACAACGTACCGTATTTACTTGATTATAGGCCGCCGTCGAGTAATGGCCACGCCATTTAAATTTTAAATAGTAACATGTAATTTTGAAAATGCTATTGAGATTGACAGATGGCTTCACATAATGGCCAAACTGCACTCTTTTAACTTGAAATTATTAAATATACTCTAGTAAATACAGTAAGTAGAACTACTTCCATAATTACTACAACATAATATTTAATATCGACAAATAAACATTATAAGTAAAGTAGTAAACTAATCAAAATCACAAATAAACTTGTACTTCTATCAAGCTGCTAGTACTCTACAAAGTAGGGATGCTCACAAGTCACAATAATCACTGTGGTTTGATAATTGATATTCAATTAACATTTTGATAATCAATTATGAAAATATTATCGAATTGTATGTTTTTTTCAGTTAAAGCTTGTCCATAAGGCGTCATTTCCTGTGCTTACGTAGACCTTCATACCAACACTTTTCAATTATTGAAATGTGATGAATGTAATTTAATTTGACATTTTGCACTCGCGATTGGCTCAAAGATTTAACACCTTCTCTGACCAAAACATGCTAAGTTTAAATTTTTTAGGCATTGAATCTTGATCAAGTCTGTTGTCGATAAAAGTGGCACAGTTTTTACTAACATCACTTGTTAATTATTTATCGATATTTTCATTTGATCATTGAGCATCCCTATTACAAAGCGAAATCTTCAAAAGATGCATTGCATGGGTAACTTTGTATGTCTTAAAAGTTAAAATGAATAGAAAATAAAGTACTTACTAGTTACTACTTAAACTTAGGGTTGGACTAAGACATTATACATTATAATCATTCAATTATGTCAGAACATATTTTCTTCCAAGTAAGAATACTATACTTGACTTTGTGAATAGTTATTTCTTAACATACAGCATTTACACGAGTAAACCGCTAACCCATGTAAGCCACACTGTGGATTTCAGACTCCTGTTAGAAGTCTTTCTTTTTCTATCCACTTGAAAAATTGCGTAAAATAATAGAATAAATTGAGTAAAATAATGTGTTAGCCAATCCAAACAGGAGTCATAACTCATAAGATGTGTAATTAATTTGTAATGGCTTGCCTTCTGTCCCCCTCGCGCTATCCAAGCGTGATCGGTCGCAACAGTGAGTCCACATGTTGCAACCTAGAATTAGAAATAGAAAGGTTGATGGAGGAGCTACGGCTAATCGCCTCTAAAGCGCATCAATCAATCAAATCTATTCAAAGTATTATGTACATATTATGCACATTGACACCATAAATATTTTTCAATTTTTGTTTGCCTGCAGAAGTATGCTGAGGGCAACCAAATTTGGGGGAAAAAGAGCAGCTTGTATACTTATCAACAGCAAATTTAATAAATTTACACCTCAAAAACAAAAAGTTAACTGAAAGACGCTCGGTTGCTCGCCAACTTATCCTACGAGGGGTTGTTGAAGCGTCGTAGGCCACTTGTCTGATTAACTCGCTTTAGATTTGTGTAAAAAGTTTAATAATGTTCAATCAAAGCTAAGGCTTAGCTAACTGAAAAGGCTATACTGTAATTTAAAATAATGTCTTTACTCCAGGTATGGTATTTTGTTCCTAAGTAAGTACGTAATGGCAATCTGTTTAAAACTGTCGGCGGCTCACAACAGAAGTAAAGTACAATTAAACCTCCCATGACAATGTTTATTACTTATTATTGATACTGATATATTATTGGCATTGCAGCTAGCTTTAGAAAATCTACGTAGTTTAGTAGCAGCATAGACCTAATCAATAAGGTGATTTAACAACCCTTCTAGATTCACCTGATACTATTATTACTACAGTGGAACTTCTGTCCAAGGCCCAACGATCACGGCTGCAACGATTTCCCATCCCCAACGCCAATTTCACTAAGTCCCTTCTTTTTCTCATTTAAACCAAAGTTAAATTTTCCAGCCTTAACGTCTTTTAAAAACGCCAAAGATAACGATTTCTTGCCTCGAACGATGAATTTGTAAGTCCCCTGATCTAAATTGCATTAGTTTTATTACTCCGCTGCAACGACTCTAAAAACAAAAAGAAAAGCGGAACATTGACGTAAAATATTATGCACTTGACTCCAGACCGAGTGCATCGACCAAGCCGGGCGGGCCGGCCTCGCCTCACGAGCCAGCTGACTTGCTAGTCCAAGGCGCAGGAGCACTGCGCAGCAGGCGTGGAGTCGAGAGAGGAGCGAGCCTGTCTTGAAAGCTCTGTCTACCAGACTGACGTGGCGCACTGCGCAGAAGGCAAGGAGTGAGTGGAGCGGGAAACGTTATCTCTACAGTTCCCCGTGTAGGTTGCTTTGAAAGCCCTACGTAGTGACCTGTAGAGATAGAGCTTCTCTGATAGCTCTGTAGGACTGACGTGTCGCGTCTTACATCATCACACGGAACTCGGGACCTGCGCAGAGACGTACTACTTACCAGTATCGATCGCTACCAGCTGACACGTGAATAGGCGCTACACCAATAAAATAGATCGCGTACCGTACTGTAAATCACAAAATTCAATATTTTTGTGTGCTCCTCGTTGGAACGATTTCCCGTCTGCAAGATTTTTTTTACTCAGTCCCTTAAAAATCGTTGGACCGAGGTTCCACTGTATTAGCATACCAAGGTCAAAGTTTAATGTAGGCCCTAGATGTTAATAATTTTAATTCAAGATGGTCTCCTCAAGTCCTGAGTTGGCCGTCGTCAAAATGTTTTCACAATAGTAACAACAGAAAACCTAGGCTTATTGGATTAATTCGGATGTTCAGAATTCTGTTTGACGCCTAGCACCATCTGAGATGGATCCTCCACTTGTATATCTTTGGATTCTGATTGCAATGTTTGACACTGCTGTTGCATATCTTCCGCCGATAGAACTTCCAGTTGATGTTGTAAATCCTCCGTTGTTGTCGTTTGCAGCTTCTGCTGAGTGTCTTTAGCAGTTATTTCACTATCTTGTTGCATATTTTCCTCTGAGAATGTTTGACACTGCTTTTGCATACCTTCCGCTGATAGAATTTCCAGTTGCATATCCTCCGTTATCATTGTTTGTGGGTTTTGCTGAACATCTTCAGCCGCTATTTCACGTTCTTGTTGTATGCTTTCTTCGGGTAGTAATTGCCACTCTTTTTGTGGAATATTATCTGTGGCGAGTGTAGCATCCCCATTGTGTGGGATATCTTCTACCAGAAGTGTTTTTTGACATTCCTGATCCATGTGTTCTGAAGGTGAGTTTCTGCATTCTTCGTGTATAACATCGTGGTCGATTGTGTTCAAGTCCATCTCGGCAACGTACACACCATCGACAACAGTTTCAAGGGCTTCTTCCGAGCTGCTACTTAAGGCTAAGCTACAACCGTTGATATTGTTCCTATTTTCTTGGCCCGTGTTGGCGATTGTGAAATGCGATTCCTCTGCTACCGGGCGGAACGCAAACATGATCACCTGGTAGATTCCTTTCGGAAAGTTTGTTTGCTTCTGTTGGTGGATGCACCGCAGTCCCGCTTGTTTATACAACTCGGTGAAGAGCTGTAGCGGTCGTGTGACGGAAGAATCTTGATAGTCCACTTCGACGTTCTCGGACGAAGTAAAGTTTTCTTTCACAACAATCACGCCTTTGGGTTTCAGTCCGCGCCTGCAAGAAAAAACATTGGCTGATGTAGGGCAATCAGTTAGGGATCGATAAACTGTTAATCTTTTAACTTCTTAAAAAATAACAAATAATCCTTTGTTAATCAGCTTCAATGTATTGTATAGCTGAATAGGATGGGCATTAAACTAAGTGGGTAGGCCCTACCAATCTGCATAAAACTTAATGTGGTCCACATAAACAACTTCAAATCAAAGATAATCAGATCATCAAATTTATTGTTAATATATTTTATTGTTTGTACTAAAACTAGGTAAGGCCTATTTGTGGCACTTTGTAAATTATTTCAAATACTACTGCTTACTGCTTGTAATATATTTCAATTTCATACATTCTGTAGTGGGTTCTGTACCATACTGCAGTTGAATTTAGTGTGATCCTTATTCCTTTGTAAATTTAGTTATTAACTCAACATGATTGGGGCTCTTAAAATATATATGTAGGGCCTATTAACATGCCATCAGTCATCGCATTAATTTATGACAATGTGTAAAGCAAAACACAAACAAGCTGTGAAAGTTTTTAAATTCTACGTTTGATTAGAACTGTCAATAATATTTACCCATCTAGCCACGGGGTTGGTAACAAGCATAGCCGAGCGGGAACCATCGAGCTACTGTTTTACAAAGAAGTTCGGAATTAATTCACAAAAGCACTATCATCAAAGACTAACCATGGTAACTGGGATGTTTTACCGACGATATCGATGCGGAAGCAGTGATAGGCATTTCTTTTTCAGGTTAGTTCGCTGCTTCAGCTTAGCATGTTTTTTCGTTTTTTATGCCAAAATTAAAAAAAGTTGTTGTTTGAGATTTCTAAAACACTCTTTCATGCGCCAATGCACACGTAAATACTCGTTAGTTCAGAAAAAACGCGTGTGTAAAAATAATGGCTACCAGCAAGCAGGCCTTGGCCTAGACATTTATAGTGGTGTTTCAATATCGGATATTGAGTGTTTAATGTCCAATAGTCTCCAAAGTCCCAAAGTCGTTTGAAATAAATATAAAAGTGTTAGTCGATACTATCTTCACGCACTTTTAATTTTTTCAATTACATTTGAAAACAAAAATGAAAAAAAAACAGGAAAATACCCCCAACCGCGCCACGAAGCCTAGATAGTCCAAGCAGTAGTCACTAGGTTGCGCTATGTGTTACTTGATAGTTGAAAGTCATTCATAGATCCGACACACTAAAGATGTTTGTGCTGCTTTCTATGAATTAATCTTCCCCTCTACTAAACTATTTTTCGGTTCCCGCTATTTAACATTGTTTTCCAATCTTCCCCGGTTAATTTCTAGACAGCTTATATTATTGATTACTGATTAGCATAGGTCACTAAGTTGTAATAACTTGATAAATATTAGAGTGTGGATTTAATATTTTTCAATGAATATAGGCCTAGGCCTATTATTATAAAAAAAAAAATCCTTTTCAAGTAGCCCTACCATAAAAATCTGTATCTTAACCCAGGAGCATGAGGTTATTTCGACCAACTTGTTTTTCTTACATTACTCATTCATGCGTCAGTGCTCTAGCTTCATCTACCTCCCTAAAATATATTTGTGAAATGAACGTGTGGTACCGTACACAATTAATTTCCTTTTTAAATGTCACAATTGTCATAAGCCACGTCCAAAAAGGAACGTTTAAATTCTTGTTTTTCTTCGTTTGAACAGCCAGAGACGAGCCCTTTTAATTTTGATATCATGCAGAACATGGGCTAACTAGGAAAACGCTTAAGTCCCGCCGCGTTGATGGATGAGCTTTTTAAAGTTTTTAGTTTGCGTGGGATATCTTTACTTTTGCAAGTGCTTTGTTTTGCTGCTTACGTATTGAAGGTGATTGTTGTCAAGTTTCTATTGTTTCTTGTCAATTGATATTATTTACTGTAAAAAACTTATATTAAAAGCTTTATTTCTATGGATTCTGGCTAACTTTTTCAACTTTTTTTTTCAAAAGGTACATCACCATAGGCCTAACCTTAATGTCCATGTATAATATGAACGTTGTAGCCTCATCCGTTTGGTCAGAATTGGCCCAAATGGCACGAAAATTTAGTACAAAAAATCAAAAAACTTATATTAAAAGCTTTATTTCTATAGATTCTGGCTAACTTTTTCAACTTTTTCTTTCAAAAGGTTCTACATTACCATAGTAACCTTAATGTCCATGTGAAATATGAAAGTTGTAGCCCCACCCGTTTGGTCAGAATCGACCCAAATGTCACGAAAATATCGCACTAAAAATCGAAAAAAATCGTAAAAGTACGATATTCATGAGAAATATTTCTTCGATTGTACCCAAAAACGTGGCAAGTCTAAGTTCAGAGATTTCGAAGGTCCCCTCCAATTTTCATCAAGATCGGATATGCCGTTTGCCTGGTAGAGAGTTAACAAACAGACAGAAAAACAAACAAAAAAAAACAACAAACAAACAAACAAAAAAAAAACACCCGAGCTAAATTTTTTGGGGGTCAGTGAAATTGAAGTCTTCGCTTCGCTCGCTACGCTCATCCAATTATATTCATACTTGCAAGATTTGAAGAACGTTACTAGATCCTCATCCGTTAGGTGTCCCAGGACCCATTGACTCCAGATAACATCATACACATCCAACTCGGGGGAAAAGTCTTGCAGGCCTGTTAACAAAATATTAAGTAGTAGCAGAGTTAAGCAATTATGGGAGGGAATAGGCTTAGGCCTAATCATCAACCAAAACTAACTAAAAATTAGTTTTGGTTCTGTGTTCCAACAGTTTTGATAGATATACGTACACCATTTCAAAAATGTGTCAAAATGAAACCTAAAACCCGAAGAATATCTTGAGTTTAATTAAACTTGAGCCCCTATTTGTGGTTTGGATCAAACTCAAACCCCAAAAATTGTATTTAGGTTCAATTCTATGGGATACTTACAAAGAGGTCTTTCTAGCCTATATCTATAGTTATGATGATTTGCATGTAAATTGAATTGTTTGAAAGTCTTCCCTGCCAATCATTAGGCTAATTTTCAAATTAATTACCGGTATTTATTCACCATCTTGCTTCTAGAAAGTAGTAACTTACTATATTGAATTATTTAGGTGGCCTATTGAATTTTTTTGCATCCTCTCAATGGAGCCACAAAACAATAGGGCCTAGATAATCCCAAGGTGCTTGAAGTGATCAAATATAAATGATTAAATCTTTAAGCAAGGCTCATTAGTATAAATTACCATAATTGATATTTTAGGCTGTAGGCTATATTTTATTCTTGAATTTCAAGCAGGTTGCAATTAAGCCAGTGAATGTTAGGCAGCTCACATAGCTTATTCACTAGCTATCGACATTGGAATTGAACGTTCGTCTGACAAAGTTGTGCAAGCTAATCAAGGCCAAGTATTTCGGACCCGCAAAACACAATAATACTAATAGACATGTGAATAAGTTTTGAACTGAAATATAAAAAGAGGTAGGTTCAACACATCATCAGATAGAAAGATAAGTCGAGTACCTACCTACCATAGAGACAAAGTTGGTAAGTCTACCGAGTTGACAGCAGAAGCAGACTGGAGGAGAGGGGTAAGGGCCTTGTACGCAAACTACCTGTAGGGGCCTCCTGACAAATCAATTGAGAAGTGAAGTTGCGCTAGCTACAAGGAGTCTAGACTCTGGAGGCAAATTTATCTCAATTATTGCAGCCTACGATATTGATTGATTGCAATATCGCAACGGGCGTCTGGACTTTTTTAATTTTAATTTAGCGACAACCAATTAAAACATGCATTGGGTCTATAGGTTCTTCCATTAAAAAAAGACCTATCTCCCCCTCAGAGTAATATAGGCCTACAAACTTAACCGCAAGCGCCGTCAACGTACAATACATTTAAGCTTGTGAACAAATTGATGGTCCGTGATATTACAAAATAATGTACACTTTTTAGTTGTTGTCTCTCCTTTTCCCCAAATTGTGCAATAGCTGGTGTTAGCCGACTATGCTCCAGCGCAATAGCTGTTGCCTAGTAACAACGGACAAGCTTCCCCCACCCCCACCACACTGCTCGAAGCAAGACAAGGCTCTCTAGTCTTCAATGCTGTCTCTTTTTTTTGACTTTTTTATTTATGCCTTGTTTCTTTAACAATTTTACAGAGTTTGAAACACATCTTTTAGATTAAGACTAAGGCTTATTTTACAAAACAAACAGTATAATAGCAAAGTTTATGAGGTAATTAAACAGAAAAGTATTTATTTAGGTATTTTAAATACTCTATACAATCTCTCTCTTATAATATACACACACTTGATGGTTTACATTGTTGTCTGATAATAACAGGAAGAAAAGTACTACGAAGGAATGTAGACCCTACCTACATGTAGACCTATTGATGAGCAAAGATTACACATGGTAGTATTAGTATTTAATATTTAGGTAATCATATTATGTCAAGTCTTTACAAAATATTAGTGGTATAAAATAAGATATATGATGACTGGTGAAAGATCACTGATGATCGATTGGTCTTAATTTATTTCTGGTCTATCTACCTAACTAATCTTTTCTATTGATCGTAACTGATCTTATCCTTCATAAAGTCTTGTATATCATATAGTATTCTTTTTCTATGAGGATAGTCCTCAGGTCTTTTTTGAGGATCTCAATAGGCTTTTGTCGTAAGCTGTCAGGGAGTTTATTGAACAAGATTGATCCTGCATATACTTATATATATATATATATATATATATATATATATTATATATATGTTTTAAGTATCTTTACGGTAAATAATCACGCACAGTATTAAAGAAAATAACTTTTAATCCCAACGTTTCAGAAAAAACTATGTTTCCATTTTCAAGGGAAGGGTAAAACAAAAAATTCAATAAAACAACAGCATTATAAAAATAAACAAATAGAAACAAAAAACACACTACCTTGCAAACATAGAAAATTACAAAGATCCAATTGCAGTGAACCTAAAATCAAATCACTTGGTTGCATTGTGAGTGTGACTTCTTGTGACCATTCTAGCAGGCCTATCGCTGTCTTCATGTCTTGGTACCACAGGCGGCTCAGTCTCATACTTTTCAAGAGCTGCAGTATGACTTCTAGTCATTCTGCTGGATTCCAAATTTCTAGACAAGATGGTTGGGTCCATCCGGACCGTCCCACGTTCGTCTAGAACTGCAGGCACTCTATCAGCCGCTATAGGCCTACTGCTTTCTTTGACTAACCTCTCAATCAAAGCAGGCTTCCACGATTGAGCCAAACGCTTGCCATCGTCTCGTTTGTTAAGATAGAGTGGGCGCCTCTCAATTTCCACTGCCTCTCTGACGATTCGACTAGATAGATGGCTTACCATGAGAGGTTAGTCAAAGAAAGCAGTAGGCCTATAGCGGCTGATAGAGTGCCTGCAGTTCTAGACGAACGTGGGACGGTCCGGACGGACCCAACCATCTTGTCTAGAAATTTGGAATCTAGCAGAATGACTAGAAGTCATACTGCAGCTCTTGAAAAGTATGAGACTAAGCCGCCTGTGGTACCAAGACATGAAGACAGCGATAGGCCTGCTAGAACAGTGGCGGCTCGTGAGGGAGGGCTGCAGGGCTGCAGCCCCCCCTGGCAATTTGATCCATCATGTTAATATTATGAATATTCCGCCACAAATTACGTTTTATTAAGAAAAAGTGTAATTTATTGCGCAAAATGTGTTTCTAAAAATTAAATTTCCATTAAATATTCTTATGAGTGCGATCACATTTGAATGCGCACGTTTTTGAACGCCGCCCGCGTCAGGAACTCTGTAGCCGGTGATACTGTGGTCTGCAGCTTTTGCAGTCCTCACCCTAGAGCGTAAGCGCGGGTGGAGCGGGTGAGCGGGGTCGTAATGCCGGAGGGGTTGTAGGGGAAATACTGCTGCTTGGGTCTGCACTGTCTGCAGTCCATTGCCGTAGCCAGCCAGTTCCCGCGACAGCGACGTGTTCGCTGCACACACTCGCAACGCTGGCAAGCTAGTGGGCTATCGTAGTGGTCGCAAATAAATTATATAATCAAGGAGCAATTCAATTGTTACAATTGCTTTTGGAAAATAACCTGGAAGTGTCATTTTCTGAAACTGTTAAGCTTTTACGCATTCTTGTAACAACTCCTATGACCACTGCTGAACCAGAGAGGTGTTTTTCAACTTTAAATCGTATTAAGACTTTTTTGAGGAACACCATCGTCTATGTGCATTGGCGATGTTATCAATAGAAAAAAACATGATCAGAGGAATGCCTGACTTTAACCAAAAAGTTATTAACAAGTTTGCAGTGCTAAAAACTAGGCGCATGTCCTTCAACTTCAAGTAGGCCTAAAATGTTCATGTTAAGAGTATACAATAATATGTATGTGTTCTCTAAATACCAGTTTAATTTTTTTCTTTCTAGATTTAATAAATGTTACAAAAGACTCATCAATAAAAAACAATTTAATTATAACCCTACTCGAAAATGTATAATATACTGTAAATCAATTTCATAATTTTATTTTTAAATTGTAGCTTTGAATTACTCAAAATAAAAAAATAATTGATCAAAAACTTCTATACTTTACTCAAAATGGGTGACCAGACGTCCCGAGCCTACCTGTCTCAGATCGCACTACAGGCTATCTTGAGGGAAAAATGACCCCAAATTTTTTCGCCTCCGGCGGCTGGGGCTTCGCCCCAGACCCCGTAGAGCTCACGCAAGTACATACTACCCAAATTAGATTAAACCACTGCAGACCCCCCACGGTAAATACTCACGAGCCGCCACTGTGCTAGAATGGTCACAAGAAGTCACACTCACAATGCAACCAAGTGATTTGATTTTAGGTTCACTGCAATTGGATCTTTGTAATTTTCTATGTTTGCAAGGTAGTGTGTTTTTTGTTTCTATTTGTTTATTTTTATAATGCTGTTGTTTTATTGAATTTTTGTTTTACCCTTCCCTTGAAAATGGAAACATAGTTTTTCTGAAACGTTGGGATTAAAAGTTATTTTCTATAATAATGTGCGTGATTATTTACCGTAAAGATACTTAAAACATTAACCATGGATCACGAAAGCTTAAGACAAAACATATATATACTTACTTTACCGCTACCTCTCCCACACTACACTGTCTCATGGAAGGGTTATCCAGGTTAGTCAAAGTTTGTGCATTAAAATATTATAATAGTAAATTTGATAGATGTCTAAAATTACAACAAAAATGTACAAAATAGTCTTAAATAATTGGGACAAAGGTAAAAAGTCAATCATTTTTCATGTAGGCCTAGACCTAGGCCTACTCGTTAATATTTTGTGGGTTGGTAATGGTACCCAGGCTGGAAAATGCAGGCATGGCTGATGGTAATGCTAATGCATTACTCACCCCAAATTACAATGAAGAAAATAGTGGAAAATTACTGTTTCATTACATTGAAAATCATGTAGCCTAGGCCTAATGAGATTGCTAGTTAATTATTTTGTTACGAACAGTTAAGCTACCCAAGTCTGCATTTTATGTAAAATTACACAATGGTAGGCCTAAGTACCGGTACTCACCGACATTAAAACAATTCACAGTTTTCTCCTTTGCTCCAATAAAACCTTTAGCTTCTTCCAAGAACGCAGGATTTTGCTCTACAAGATCGACTTGTTTGAAAAATTTTATCAGGAGGTTCTTGGTGACTCGGCCAATTCCAGCCCCACAATCTGCGGCTCGGCCTTTGCCAGGAGGTTCGTTCATCTGTTGGGTAAACAGCGGAAAATCAGCTACCTACAGTAGGTAGTTTATTACTCTGACAAGGGTAAAATATTGATCTCCGAACACCACAAAAGCTCTGGTTAAGAATGACGAGTCCAAGTCGACTTTAATACAGGTGATTGAGCATAGCCGCAGGTACCACGAATGATTAGTAGAAAAAAGTGTATGTGTGGCCGTGGGACACCAAGGTCACATCGTTCCCGCAGTCGTAAGGTTGTTCAGGAGATATGTCCCTCATGGTTGCCAACAATAGCCTGGAAGTCTATAGGGTACCCTTCTATGGAACTCTCCTAAAAACAGAGAATGGACTTTGCCCGGAGGCGCACATATGTAATGGCGTGGGCCATAGTGCTCTTGGTACAACTGGAACTATTGTGAAAGTCAAATTATTAGGCTATAAAATAAGTTTTAATAAGATCGACTTTGGCGATCCTCATCCCCCCTCTAAAAATGCTTTTAAAAATAAAAACATAAGACATTAGGCATAAAGCATATTGGCAAGTTTACAGCGGACAATTCTCAAATGGGACATTCTCTTCCCAAGCAGACCA
Organism: Sweltsa coloradensis; assembly: GCA_024449915.1. Classification (NCBI taxonomy): domain Eukaryota; kingdom Metazoa; phylum Arthropoda; class Insecta; order Plecoptera; family Chloroperlidae; genus Sweltsa; species Sweltsa coloradensis. The sequence goes on from JAMZAV010003350.1 coordinate 65,511, forward strand.
GTAGGCCTACAGCAAAGCCAGTACGGTAGGCCTAGTCCATTCCCGGTCTTCCCTATGGACTTCAACTGTAGGTCTACCCGAATCAATCGTTACGCTACAGCCTACAAGCGAGGATGTAGGCCTATGCCGCATCTTGTTCACCTTGCGTAGGCCTACACTGGGCATGTGGATCTTGATCCCAGTGGTGATGCGGAACAGCGCAACCGATGTTCGTCTGGAAAAATTTCCAGCTCCAATGTTTTTGTTAAAAGGGATTGTAAGTTACCGGTACATACAATATAAACAATATTGTACTGATACGCTGGTAAGCCCATCAGCGAACTACCCTATTGCGGAAACCTTGTGGTGGGGGAGGGAACTGGTGGGACACTCCTGGCATGGCCAATAATAATTGCGCAGGTGAATAATTAGGCCCTACCCATTCCTAGGCCTACGGTGTTCGTCATTATGATGTAGTGTAGGTCCTCTCCATGGGTGCTAATAAAGTAAAGATAACCTTGAAGAAATAGTATTTTATATGCATAAACCTGCATTATTTACCTTAAATAAATGTTTCAGAAAACATTGGGATCCTTTGATATCCGTACGTGAAATGAAGCCAAAACCGCCCAGCATCCCTTCAATAGTTGGCGGAATTTGTGACCAATATTTGGCAGCGGAGTCATAATAAATTAGTTTCGGCTTACTTATTTCATTTTCCACACTAGGCCAGTCGTTTATTTCTTCCATCTTTACCGTTGTTCTGATGAAAGATGACAAATTTTAGCCGACAAACACAAAAATCCTAACCTATAAATTCAGTTTTGCGAGAAAGCATGATCCAAATAGCACAGCCTTCAAAAGTCGAAATGTCACGTCACATCTGTAACTTTACCTACATCAGGCTGTGGTATCAATGTTTTCATTTTGAACAATATGGCAGACATGAGCAAGGCAGAAAAACTTGCTGCCGCACGGAAAAAGGTAAATTAACAGCATTTGCTCTGTAGGATTATCTTTTTTGATATGTTAAATAGCTTAGATGTAGCACGAGTTTTATAAATTTGCCACGATATCCCCGTATAAGCATTCTACGTCTATGGTTCGACCGCTCGGAATGTGACACGTCAAGCCTATTGGGCCTAGGCTAGGCCTAATAGCTGCTAGGCCTACCGTGGCCTAGGCCCTACATTTAACTAGGCCTAGGCCCTAGGTCTGCTGTCACGGCATGACTACATCATAATTATTATTCTGGCTAGCCCTAGGCCTAATAAATGTTCTGACCTTAGGCACAATCGATTGGTAAACCTAGGCTAGGCCTAGCCCTTGGACAAGTCTTTTAAATAAATTTGTAGGCCTATTAAAGGCCTAGGCCCTAGTTTAAGGCCCAGGGCCTATATATGCGAAAAAGCCTTGACTAGGTATTTACACATGAGTGGCTTAAGGATTTTCTTTTTTGATTGATTGATTTTATTTTCATACTTCATTGACTCTTCGCATGCCGACGCATGTGAAGATACCAGTACGGCCTACGTTAGTGGGCCTAATTATGGTATAGGCTAGGCCCTAGATGGTTTCAGTTGAGAATAGGCCTACCACTGCAGAGGGATCTCAGCACTGCTGTCTTCCGGCTACCTTCGCACTGTGGCCACTGGTTAGGAAATAACATCACATGACAGTTCAATAAAACCACACTCTATTATCTGTGACAAAACTATCGATATTCAGCATTTTGAACTGCTCATGATTTTATTGTATTGTATTGTCTTCTACCCCTACTATTGACTCCATTGAGTCGGTGGTAGGTTTTGGTTCATCCTTCCTTCCTTCTTATCATCCTTCCTTTTGCTTGTTGCTTGTTCATTCCCTTCTAAATTTCCTTTTTCATTCCTTTTTGATCTTGTCCTGTTCCCTTATCCCATCTGCCTTTAGTCCATCTATCTCTCTCTCTCTTTCGAATCTCAATAAGTTTGACCTCTCTTTCTCTCTTCTCTAATTCCATTTGTAGGCCTACTTCTCATTTCCCATTTCCCCTTATCTTGTCGTTAGCTTGCCCTCCCTGGTGAAAATTCTTGTCAAGATCTTGTATTAAGTAAGATCTTGCTAAGATCTTGCCAAGAACTTGTGTTAAGTAAGATCTTACCAAGCAGCCACTCCGGCTTGTCACGGATGTTACATTTCACTCTTTATAGAGCTAAAAATCTTATATTAACTAATTAATTGTAATGTTTTATACTGAAACAATTGTGTTTACACACTACCTACCATAAGGTAAAAAAGATTTTTAAATGAATTGTAATTTTTAGATATATTGAGTGAAATGTGGTGTCACGGATGTTACATTGTTTGGGAAGTGGATCCCGGATCATCATCAAAAGATAGAAAATTCAGGTCCCTGGCCCAGACAGCTACATTTCCATATACATAGAGCTTATCCATGAAAGATGAACCCTCATAATCACCCATTCATTGTTTTAAAAATAAATAATATTAATTGTTATGATTTTTGTGTGCGTCACGGATGTTACATTGGTTTTTGTCACGGATGTTACACACACTTTGCCGTGCCAGTTTCTAACCATTTTCAATTTATATTACTATGTTATTCTTAGTTACAAATTCAAGCACTCCTTATCTATAGTATCTAAAATTTTTGGGTTCAAAATAAAATTGTAAAATAAAATAAATGCGATGTTAAGAAATTGCTGAGGCTGGTGCGGAGACAAGTTTAGACGCTAGCATTCTGGTTTTTCTGGGTAAACGGTTTATAACACTGTTATCAAATTTCACACTGTTGGTAATAAAGAATAAATCTATGCTATCCAGTAGGCCTACGCGTATTTCTAAATTACCCAATTAATCGATTTTGAATTAAAATTTAGTCAAATCACCGAAATTTACTCCATTTTGGTCATTTATTCCAAGTAAACAGATTTTTTTAACTCAAATATGCATACTGGATATCAACGTGTAAATCAATGTGAACGCGTAGATTAACTTATTTTTATCTTAAGATAAACAGTTGGTGGGAATTTCCAGAATTGGAATCCTTGTTTTGGATTTCTTTTTTTTCACGTTTTGGACTTTGGCCTATGTCTGGCAATGGATTTTTAAGGCTTAATTATTGCAACCAATTGCGGATATAAATATAAATGTACTTTAATAACATCCATGCAAAATTTGGTAATGATATTACCAACCGTTCAGCAGAAATCATGAACACCTGAGTGCGCGCATTTGAGTTGGGCCAAGCTCGGCTCTTAACTCTTTAACGTATTTCCTTTGTTGTATAATATAATTATAGTTTTCCAATATGTTATGTTTTATAAATGTTTACATAAACTTAGGTAGGGTTTTTTTTTATAATAATACAAACTTTTACAAACATGTAATAGGCCACAAATACTATCGAAGTTTGAAATAACAGTGACAAGGACCAAACATTTCCCGTATTAAAAATCTAGACAAGAAAAAGATTAGGCTACACATCAGCAATTTTATTTTTAAATAAACCCCTTCAATCCAATTGATTGATCATATTTCAAGTGTGTAATCACATCACAATCTTTGAACAACATCCGCGACATGTAACATCCGTGACACGTAACATCCGTGACATGTAACATCCGTGACACTATTTCTCAGAAATGTTTAAAGCTATGAACACTTAAAAAATGTTAAAGGTTAGCCTCCAAGTACATTGTCAACATCACCAACTTGTAGCAAAATATAAGAACTATTATACACCAAAAAACAACTTATTTGCCTTTATTGTCACGGATGTTACATCACAAAAAATGATTACATATATTCATTAATAAATGGTGTGATAAAATTACATAAAGACTTGAAATTCACAGTTAAGATTCTTCACACATAACCTTAACTTATGAACTGCTTAAAATGTAGGTACCAGCTTATTCTTTAGAATACCAGGCTGCCAACTTTTTGTAAAAAAATCACCTTCCACTTACACCAACAAAAGCTATAATTTCAATGGCAAATACAGACTAATAGTAATTTTACAAAAAAAAAAACTATTTTTGGTTTCATAAAATTACATGCATCATCTTTCTAATGGTAAAAACATTTTTTTTTAATTAAATTTTTTTGATTTTTTGTACTTTTCCCCTTTTGAGCCGGAGTGGCTGCAAGATCTTGCATTGAAATAAGATCTTACCAAGATCTTGCATTGAAATAAGATCTTGTTTATTTCTTGCCAAGATCTTGGCAAGATTCTCAACAAGAATATTCTTGGCAAGATTCTTAACAAGAATATTCTTGGCAAGATCTTGGTTTGAAACAAGATATAAAGAAGATTCTGGATTAACCTTTGGCAGCAGCTTCATTTGTTTTTTAAAACCCTTTACAGTCTTCTCCCCCACTACCCCCCCTGGACCTCTATTCAGTATCTTTACAGGTTCAATTCGGCAACGGTAATCGACTTGGAGCAACAGCAATCGTTCCGGAGGAACGGTAATCGATTCGGTTGTTGTTGGTCGAGGTCGAAAGGTATGATTTACATAGCAGTGGACGGCCAAATGTGAACAAATGATTTGCAGTCAGTTGTCAAATCATCAAAATGACCTAGATGTGTCCTATTATTTCCAATCGGGGAGAAATTGGCTTTAGGCCTAAATGGTATAATTTCATGAAAAAAGGGAACGTACGGGACTTTTAGGGGTAGGCCCTTACTAAAGGTAGGTTTTCTTTGAGCATAGAGTAAGAGTGAGTAATTTTTATTTGCTTGACCAATACATAGGCCCTAGTAAAAGTATACACACATTATCCTCTTATGAGAGAGATAGTAGAGTGAAGTGAATAATTCTTAATACTAGGAAAACGCTTTAGTCCCGCCGCGTTGTTGGATGAGCGTATATGGTGCATTGAGCTGCCATGTGTTACGCGGATTTTCTGTTGTTCTGTGAATAAAACATTACTTAGTTGAAGATTTATTAAAATTAAATTAAATTTTTCAAATAATTAACTTAATTTTTTTAATTAAATTAAATTAAATTAAATAAAAAAATAACTTAATTTTTTTTAATAAATCGTAATTTTTAAAACGAATATATTAGTTCATGAAATTAAGGTTCTGTAAAAAAATCATTACAATCGGATAAAGCATGTAGGTGTTATAAGTCAAAGAATTGTGTAAAAAAAGAAAAAAAACGTAAAATTACGATTTTCATGAGAAATAATTTTTCGATTACGCTCAAATTTCACAAGAATATCTTAATTCATAAAATTAAGGTTCTGTGTAAAAATCATTACAATCGGATCAAGCATGTAGGTGTTATAAGTCGAAGCAATTTTTAAAAAATCGAAAAAAATGTAAAAAATTGCGTTTTTTATGAGAAAAAATTTCCCGATTGCGCTCAAAAACGTGGCAGTTCTAAGTTCAGAGATTTCGAAGGCCTTCATAAAATTTCATCGCAATCGGAGTATCGGTTTAGCCGGAATCGTGTTAACAAACACACAAAAATACAAAAAAAAGAAAGAAAGAAAAAAAACATTCCGGATTTTTTTCTCCAGTGTAGTGAAATGGAATCTTCGCTTCGCTCGCTACGCTCATCCAATTAGGCCTAACATAGGTTAATTAATAATAATATTAATGTACAAAAAATGAAATATACCGATAACTGAGCTGGGCCTCAAACTCTGTAATAAAATAATTGATTGATGAATAGATATGTAGGTGTTTCTATTTATGTTACATTACATTTCATGCAGAGAGATATTCATTGAGTGAGTAGAAACTTTTGGATTTTAAAAATGATTTCATGCTGGACTTAAAAGTTGAAATGGAGGGACAGGTTCTTGTATTGTTTGGTAGCTTGTTATAAAGAGTTAAAGCTAGATATTGTGGACCTTTTGAGAATAGGGTTAGTTTATGATTGGGAATGTGAATTTGTAGATTTGATCTTGTAAAATGGGAGTGGACAGAGGTGTTTAGAGGGAAAAGATTAGGGTAGGAACGAACAAATATCGCTGCAGCTTGAATAAGAGAGCAGGCCAGAGTAGGTAGGCCTATTCCTAGTTCCTTGAAAAGCTCTCTACAAGTATGCCTCCTGGAAACGCCAGCCATAATGCGAATTGCTCTCTTTTGGAGGGTGAATATTCTGACCTACTATTGTTATTCGTTTGAGAAACTTAATAATCTGGTTGTGTTTACGTGTAGGCCAAGGCTTATCATCCACCATTTTTACTAATCAAACAAACAAATTTTGGCTAACGAAAAATAACCGAGTCAGATTCGGTTGTCACGTATTATATCGCAACGATATTGACCTCAACTGGATCAATCACTAGCAGCCATGTCGATTACGGCAGAAAACGTCCGAATCCAATTCGGTCGGAGTTATAGAATTGGGGTCCTGGTAGGCCATTCCACTCCACCACCGTTCTAGCCAAGAATGAGTTTCTGCCTACGTCAGTTGACCATATTCCCCTCTCATACTTAAACATATGATCCCCTCTGGCAACATAGTTTGCCCTCCTTAGATGGCTATTCATCTCCCCCCATCCTTCTTGCACCCTAGTCACCCTATACATTTTCCCTAATCTGTTGATCCTTCTCCTTTCCTCCAACGTCTCCCATCCTAGATCCTGAACCATGGTTGAAACACTTTCATGTGTCCTTACAAGCTGTCCATTAAATCAGTTCCTCCTTCCACATATTCCCCTTCCTATGGACCCTTCTTGCTGCTCTTTTCTGCACTGCCTCAATTTCCCCTTTTCTATACGGATCCCATACAGCCCCAGCGTACTCTACTACCAGGCCTCACCTCACCAGCTTTTTATAAGCGTGCCCCTTTAATTCTCTACTGGCCTCTTTCAATGTTCGCGTTACGAAGTTGAGGCATCTAAAACCCTTTTTCGAGGTTGTGTTTACCTGGTCCTCCCAGCTTAGCTTGTTCTGTAACCATACTCCTAGATAGCTTTTTTAAATTTTTCCACCTTCTGAAGATCCTTCCCCATTATTGAGTATCCTTCCCCTAGTCCTTGAACCTTCCTTTTCCTTGTAAATCTTACCCATTTGCATTTGTCTATGTTCAGACTCATCTTATTTCCCTCTACCCATTCACCAAGCTTATCCAAGTCCTGTTTCAGGTCGTTTACATCCCCCAATTTACTTATTATTCTGTATATAACGCAGTCATTCGCAAAAAGCCTTACCTTAGCTCCCATTCTGTCCGCTATGTCATTAATATAGATTGCAAACAGCAGTGGTCCCAGCACACTCCCCTGAGGCACCCCTGAGGTCACTTCAACCTCGTCGGATAGGTCCTCCCCCACCTTAACCCTCTGCCTTCTGTCATTGAGAAATTCCTTGACCCATCTCCATCTGTTTACCCAAATAATGGTCATCTATAACCCCTTCCAGTTCCCCTATTAATTTTTCATGTGGGACCTTGTCGAATGCTTTTTCGAAATCAATGAATAGGCCTACAGCATCCACTATTTCTACTATTTATTTATGAAAATTTGTAGGCCTAAACCACTTATTTTAAGTAAATGCTACAAAGATCAACTGGAAGATTATAACAGTTGTAAGAATTGTGACACGCAAACAACAAAATAAATAATAATAAAACAAAATAATGAAAGATAGGCCTAGGCCTACACTAATAAAGAGAATTAGGCATTGTAAGGAAATTATGCTGAGGAAGGAAATTAAACCTGCCACCAATCAGTGATGAGCAGCAGGAGAGAACCTACAACACAAATTAAGGAAATCACCAAACTCTTGCATCAACGTCGGCAGCAATTGTGTGGGAGAATTGAAATATCCTTAGCTAGCTACCAAAAATAGATCAAAAATCAACTTTTCAAACTGACTTTTTTATTAGCCATTCCTTTTGATGTATTTTTATTCCCTGGTGGTAGAAAATTATTTACATGCCATGGCCCATAGAGAACAATAGTTTTTGATTATGAAATATCATAATAGCCTATGGTAGCCTACCTACCTAGCCAAATTAATTATTTTGGCATTTGTGGTACTTTTCAACTTTGGCATGAATCCAATCATGTAACTAATTTTCATCAAATTTTATAGCTGAAGGAGTTCCAACAGAAATCCAAAGACAGTTCTTCGTCTGTAAAAACTTCAAGTCGTAAACATGATGGAAGTACTACCACCAAAAACATTATCAACGACGTGAATACTTCAAGAAATTTTGTGTTTGATTCTGGACCCCATGATCCCGAGGTAGGTTAACACTTAGGCGTAGGCGTAGTGATCGAAGTTTGAAATATTTCAATTGAAATATTTCAAGGTGAAATATTTCAAGCCACTTTGGTTGAAATATTTCAAATCATTTCAAATTATTTTTTTATTTAAATAATTAACATACTATGCCTCCAGTATGCTCAAGTGGCCTTGTAGATTAATAGGCCTACAGTCTCCATTTTATATTAATGAAGGCTGTATTTACCAACTGTGCAGAAGTATGAGTCATGTATGTGGCTGTGAGTTCCTAGAAGGCAGTGACTTCTAGGATGCAAGGAAGTTTCTTGCAAGATGAAGACTAAAAACAGTTCAGTTGTACACAAGTACTTTTTAACTAAAGATCATGGTGATAAAACACTGAAAAACAACCAAAGATCTTGTAGGGCCTAAGTTATATATAAATCATTCAATGTTATTTGTTTCCTTTTTTAAATTACATCTTGGGCATAGAAGAGGTGAAGCCCATTTTTTTTATAGAATGTCATATACATTTCGCATTATTCGTTTCAGTTTTTAATCACATCTCTGGCAGAGCAGATTGTCCGGCCGCACCGATCTGTACCGGCCGCACCGGCATTTAATCTTATTTGTGTCATTTCCCATTGAAATTATATATCTTAGGCAGAGCAGAGATGAAGCCTAGCCTACCTAGCCTATTTTAATTTTTTATATGTAGGCCCTATAGAATATACATTTTCATTTTATTTGTTTCATTTCCCTTCTTGAAACTGGTTTGAAGTTATTTTGTATCATTAATTATTGTGCATTGTGTAATTAATGTAAATAACTCATTTGCACTTAAATAATAAAAAACAAGTACTCTATATGAGCAGTTGTGCACTATTTATTTCCATATTGTATTATACCTAGAGGCTAGACATATCTCTAAAATAGGCCTACCTTAAATTAACCTCTGTTTACATGTCACGTTCGATTGACTAGCCACTGAGAAGCCAACAACTTTTTTGATCATTGAAATAATTAATGAAATATTTCATGAAATATTTCAAAATAAATAATTTCATGAAATTTTTAAACACTACGTAGGCGGTAGGAGCCTACCCTATACCCCGAGCTAGACATGGGCAAACGTCCTTCATCGTCATCTATCACCACTCATCGTCTCAAATAGCCTTAGACCTAGGCCTAGCTCTTCTAGGTTTGGGCCAGATTTGTTTACCGGATTATAAAAAGTTCTGAGAACCTATATTTATATTATGTAGATTGTTACTTTCAGCTTCTTTCAACTAATTATTCAATTGATTACAAATTGCATCAAGATTGCAGTTTACAGGCTAAGCACATTAGGCCTATGTTTAACACTTTTTGTAGTTGCAGGGTAGGCCTTCCGGCTTTCAATCAGAAGATGTTTTTCAAGAACCAGTTAATCCATCATATCAAGGTTTGGAGTTGATTTCTTCAGCGGGCCTATACAGTGACGGTGACCTAGCCCCTCGGCGCTCGACACCAGAGAGTAACCAAAGTTCGGGGAATGTGTCTCTGGATCGCTCGTCTGCGAGAGACTTCTTCGATAGTTTTCCTGGTAAAACACAAGACTGGTTGGCCAATCAGAATCCTCAAGACAATTCAACTGGCTATTATGAGATGATCAAACCTCCGGACATGACCGCGTCACCAGTTGCCGACCTGTTCACAACTGCAACGGTAGCTGCGCTAACATTTGATGACCATGTCACAACTAGGAACGTTGTCACACCACCAGCCGCTCATTATGACACAAGTACGCCGGGCACCGCCAGCTGCAGAGTATGACCAACATCCGCCAACAGTTGCCGAGTGTGTCACCACCTGGTCCATAGCCCAGCCTCCACCTTCAGAGTACCACGTGTTTAAACCCCCTGAAAGATCGTCTCTCCATCCAACTGAATTGTTTCCGAACAATTATTCTACTCCCGTCGTTTCGCCCGCATCGGATGTTGGTGTGTCACTCGAGTCGGATGTTGATTCGTTGCGCTCATCGTATGTTGAAAAATTGCCTGCGTCGGATGTTGATTCGCTGCATGCGGCAGATGAAGTTGAAAGTACTTGTGTCGGTGCGCGGTCTACTTCGGAAAGTATCCGCCAGTTGTCGCAACAGATGAATGGACTTATTGGGGAAGAGGTGCAAACAACAGTTCCGGGAGGAGCCAGCGAACTAGAGTGCAGAAACCAGGAGCTGGCAGCTTTGTTGGAAGTTGAACGACAATCTAGAGAACAGCTTCAGCTCCAGCTAAAGGAATATGTAAGTAAACAAACTAAACAAAAATGAAGTGGTGTGCAATAATATTTTTCACATAATAAATTCTAAGGTTGTCACGAATTAGCCATGTTGATTATGGCTAGAGATGTGCAAAAATGGTGACAACGAAATTCTCGATTTTTTTTTAAAGTTGCAATAACCCCTTCAAATTCAGTTTGCACATGAATCTCATGAATTGTGATTGAATGGTACCAATTTCCAATTCGCGAATTTTTGCGAAATTTTAGTTGATACCGCGAACTAGTGGCGAAATTAGCAATTATGTCCTTAAATGCGAATTAGGTCACGAAATTTTAAAAAAATTAAAAAATTTCAAAAGTTTTGGTGGAGGTGCCGGGTCGAAGTCGAAATTAAATTAATACTGGCTGGTACATATGGCGGAGGTGCCGGGTCATACAACGCGATTGTGAGATCGTAATAATCGTTTGAACGAGAGTAAGCTCAAAATACTTCACCATATCAAAAGATATTACATAAAAATGCATAATTTCGTAAATGGTGAAGGTGCCGGGTAGACGAAATGAATTCTGGTAAAAACTGTCAGAAACTTTGAAAACTGAAGGCTGAAATTGAGCTTAAAATTAAAACTGATTCTGAACTTCACTCTCATGAGCTTGTTTTTCTTTTAAATCATTAAAATCAATAAAATTATTCTGAAACTTTTTTTTAAAGTTGTGCATGAGAAAATTGTGTTTTTTGGTAAATCGCGACAAATCGCGAATTTTTATTTTTAAGGCGCGAATTTTCAAACTTTAAAAAAACATTTTTGCACATCTCTAAATTATGGCACTATCTACAGATGAAATCCTCCAGCCTGTTTGGCCCCTGTTTCCTATTAAATATGCCGGTCTCTAGTTGGTCATTGTTTGCTCGTCGATAGTGTCGGCGCCAACAGGTCTGCTTTAAATTTAATGTTCCCCACTGAAAATCAATTTATATACATATGGCCTATGTGATTGAGTGGGTAGGCCTATAGACTCGAGTTAGGATACAACATTTATTTCTTTATGTAGATTTATTTTATTGTCACTAAAATATGGAGCGTGACTAGGCCTAAGTTTAGAGATTTTAAAGGTTCTCTTAAAATTAGCTGCAAGTGCGTAGAAACTAGAAAGTAACAGGAAAACGGAGGAGTTAGGGTTAGGACCTAGTTAAATTTTGAATTCCATGCTTAGCTCATCCAATGTAGGTCCTACTCTTTGCATTGATAGAAAATGTCCATGGTTATGTCGCTTGTATTTAGTGACCTCATCTCATTGAAGCTGACTGCCTGTAATCACAGTATAGGGCCTACCAATAATACACAGTATCGAAACTCGCTAGCAAAACACGCTGTCAAACCATCATGCGCACCCCTAGCAAAAGTGAGAGTCAACTAACGATGACTGTTTGGCCGTGATAATATTATAGTTTAAAAAACGTCTTGTGTGAAGTTGTTATTAATTTTTTTGTTATTATATTATTATTCCTACGGAGCTAGTTAAGTACAATTGTATGTAAATCACTGACTTTTAGACGGCGGAGGCTTTAAGTTGACTCTCACTTTCGCTAGGGCGCGCTAGTGTCGCGGCGGTACGCGCAGCCGACAACGACAGCAAATCACCCTGCAGGCAGTGCATTGAAGTTTCGATACTGTGAGAGATTGTTATACTGTGCTGTAATGTCCTCCAGCAAACGCACGTGTCCCAGCTGTCCTCTCAGCTGGAGTCCCAACGCTCCGAGGCCGAGTCTCGTCTGAACCGCGAGGTCGCCTCGGTCCAGGACCAGCTGAAGCTTCACATCCAGACGGTCGGTATCTTGGTGGCCGAGAAGACAGAGCTCCAGTCTGCACTGACTCACTGCCAGGCGGATGCCAAGCTCAAAGTCTCCGAGGCGGAAGATCTACAGGGGAGGCTCAAAGCCAGCAGGTCAGTGTTCACGTGTTTAAGAATGCATGTTGATGAAAATTGGTACGGTACTGTGAAACGAAATGATGAGCTTTTGAAGATTTGCAAGGTTCGTCTTGGAAGTCGAGCTTGATAAAAAGAGCGAAAAAGCTCTAAAATTGACTACTTGCACATCCCTACAAAACAAGTTACATGACTTCATTGATATTGCTTGGGCTAGTAATTAGCCCAAATCGTTTGGCACCCAAATTTATATTTAACTAGGTTGCTTTTTCAATGCTTTTTCAAGGCACGTACTGATGGATGAGCTTAATTGATTAGCTATCATTATGGTTTCGTGTTGTCATTGTTAACATGTTTCGTTTGTGTACATGTTATGTAAAAACCAGAGCAAGCCTGAACTGTGTTTTCCTTCAACAAAGCGGGGCGACCAACTGCGAGCCTGCGATTTAGTGAGACCGAGAACCGACACACGCCTCCTCGTGAAGGGCGGCTAGATCATAGGCCTATCGATATCTCATTGTAAAAATGTACGATTTTTATGAGATATATTTCTACCGTTCCTGTAAATTTTCATTAAGATTGGAGTAGCCGTTCGCCCGGTGGAAAGCCAAAACTCGCCTGAAAATCATTTAAGCCTACTAAGAATAATTGTGATAATACAATATTTATCGGAAATATTTTTTTGATTGTACCCAAACGTGAAGGTCTGACGTTAACCTGCTACTCGTTTTATTAAGCAGTACCGGTGGGGAATAACCAAGTAGAAATACTGTATTTTGGGGTGGAGGGTTGGTCCCGTATATAGGTTACATATTCTACTTTATGAATGTAAGCCTGCTATTGATACATTTAAGATAGTAACACATAGATGTTTGTGAATGAATTTGTAACGCATTTATTGAAACTTGACCAATTGGGTTAGAATTTATTATAGTCCTCCTGTTGTAAAATATTAACCTTGGGTCGATTTTTGTTTATTTAGAGGGTGGATCTGTTACTGTCAAAGTACATTTAACACTTAAATGAGGGGCAATATATAAAATTTATAAAAAAAAAATTAAAAAACAAAAATTCCAAAATTTTGTTATCAATTTTTCAAAAAATTCATGGTTGTTAGATCAGGGTGCAAACACCGTCGGTGACAGCCGACATACGACGAAAAGATTAAATTTCCTTAGTAGCCTTAACCCTACGATAATTTTTTGAAATATTTTTTCATTTTAATTTGTTGACGTATCCTGTACTACCGTATTATAGAGGTAAAAGCAAATTTTGTTATGTTTGATATTTTGTTTTGTTTTCTTTTTAGGCCTACTACACCAAACCAATTTTAATATTTTTTCTGCTAATACGAAGAACTCCAACTAACATGTACAGTAAGACCTCGTTCATCCGAGCTCCGATTAACCAAGATTCCGTGTTATCCGAGCTGGTTTCAGGCGCCCTTTCCTTTTTTTAATTAGGACGATATGTTAGGCCTATGTTCTTTACATCTGAATGTCATGCAGTATGCTGTTTACTACAATGACGTGTCACGTTAGAATTGCACAGCGCATGAGTTGTAAGGGGGGTTGGGGTCGGGGGCCGAGGTTAGGGTACCAGAGAAAGTTGAGTCAGTGCTCATATTGGTCTTTGTCAATGCTTGCCGCCGCCGCCGCGACCTTGCTGGAAGACTGTGGCCGAGAGAGAAGAGAGGGAGGGAGGGAGAGAGAGAAAGAGACAAAATATGGCCTTGAAGACGACATGATAGAGGCTGGTCATAATTATGAAGAAATATACATTGCATCAGGACATCCAGTCAATGACAGATGCGGAGATAACCTCCTCCTCCTCCCAAGCCATGAACTACGTATCGCCTCACTAGTCAATTGGCTTCGGGCCAAGACTCTCGCGGAGTTGTTTTGTTTTATATATATATATATATATATGTATAAGATATTGAGACCACTCATTTATTCTTATCAGCAAAGCAGTGGGCAGCAGATGTCATCACCAAGAGGCTGTTTATTAGGGTTGCCGATCGATAATCGATATATCGATCGCTACGATTATTTCCCGAAACGATCGATAATCGATTGCGTCTTCCCGTATCGATTATCGATAATCGAATTTCTCGCCCGCCCGAGAATTTGAATTTGCCGCCCGCTCTGCAGAACTTCATGAAATAGTACCAGTCAAGACATTTACCGCTTTATTCCGTGAAAAATGCGTCCACTGCGAGATCTACAACACTCGTAAGGCGTGAGATACGAAGCGCCTGCACTGTGCAATATAGGCCACCAGCATGACGCGTGTGTCTTACAGGCCGGCCCGGCTCGGGCGGCAGGCGGGTTGCATTCCCGCGCCGATCAGGCTCTGATTGCACAACCTCGGCGTGTCACGGCCAAGCAAGGTCAACAAGTATTTTATCGAGATGCATTCCTACCCACTCCACGCCAACTCGTAATCGCTTTTCTTCTTTCGGTAGTGCTACGATAATATTATCTTATCGGTTCTCTCACACCAATATTACGTCGTCTTCCAAACTAATGTCTAACAATATTCATCTCGTTACGTAATAAATATCGGAGCATTGAATAGTTAAACTGATAATATCTCGTAAATGAATGAACGACAATCTCAACAAAAGCTGAAATGAAACTTCACAGAACCACGATTTCCAAGAAGAACGACCTTCACAAAGACAACACTCAAGCCGGGTAGGCTACCCGGCTACCCGGGGTAGCATAGCGCAGTCTGTCTACTCCACTTAGCTCGCTCTCGTCGCGCCGGCCAGACGCGTGGGGGGGGAGGGGGAGCTCGTGAAAGACGTTGCTATTTTAGCGTGGAAAAACCCTGTTCTGAGCAAATAGAAGGAACAAAAGGATGCACTAGCAAAAGGTCCACGGTCCGCGTCGGTATACGAGCAAGTTTAGGCCTAATTTTGATTCGATTATCGATTATCGATAGATATATTATTTAAAAACGATTATCGCGATCGATAATCGATTTAACTGGTCCGATTATCCATACTGAAATTCGTATCGAACGGCAACCCTACTGTTTATATTTATGTTCTTTTAATGGTATTTCACAAGTTTCACACATGAGATATCACTTTCATATACTAGGGCCCTGCTGGGAGGAGTTAAACAAGAAAGTCTTTATCATCCGAGTTTTTCGTTATCCGAGCATAGCTTGGTCCCATCCACCTCGGATAATTGATGTCTTACTGTAGTTGTAAAAAAAGATCAAAGATAGAGTAACTTGAGAATTTATAAAAGGAGAGGGAGGTAAGGTTGAACACTACTGAGAAACATAGGTTTTTGTAGCACTGGGGTAATATATACGACCCCACGCAAGTAATGCATGGTTAAGAGATTTTGAAGGTCCCCTCAAAATTTCATCAAAATCGCATCAGCCATTTTCCCAGTTGACCTTGTAGAGCAAACAAACAGACAATAAAACACCCAAGCTAATTTTCTAGGGTAGTCAAATTGAAGTCTGCTACTCCCATCCAATAATAACATCAACAACCAATCAATTTCTCACTAGGTACCGCGTGTCTGAGCTAGAGAAGGAGCTACTAGCGTCACGCACAGCCCTCGAGTCGAGCGAGTCGTCGCGCACGGTCGTGACCAGAGAGTTGGACCGACTGCGACTCGACCGAACGACGGCCTCCACCCGGGAACAAGAGCTGGAGGAGGAACGGGCGGAACTGAACCACCGGCTGTCGGCCAAGACGGAGGAATGCTCGGAACTGGGCCGGGAGCTACACGAGACGCGGACACGACTATCGCTTGCCCAACTCAGGGTCACCCAACTGGGATCGGAGGATGCGGGCGACACCAGCGCACAGATGGAGGTGTTGCATCAGGCCAAGGTGGGTTCACAGACAGTCTAGAAAACTCATCAAGCTAGTTTCATAGAAATAGAATCCATCAAACTGAAATAACTGCATTTATATCAAATATAAATTTCAAAGGGTGGGGTGCGACCATTCTGCATAGCCATTTATCAATATTATTTATAACAAACTTTTAAAAATTTAGACCTTAGATTTTAAAAGAGGTGCAGCTATAACTCGAAGGCAGCCTATAATGGAGTCAATACCTGTCTAATAGTAATAAAACATGATGTTTATAAAAATGTAGGGGTGTAAATAACACTTCTACACAAACAAATTAACCTTAATTACTTCTTCTCCATTAATTCTCCAACGGTCGAAAGATGACCACGACATGGGGGAACCCCTGCCCTCCCCATACGCTTGTGGCTGGTTCTGATCAGCAAAGGTCTGTCCACCCCTTGTCCCCCGCGTCTCCCTTACTTTCCTCCTCTTGGAAAGAAGTATATATGGTTGTTAACTCTTAAAGGGGCTAAAAACCCCCAAAATTATTTTTCACCACGTGATCTATAGCACAATACTACACTAAAATGACCGTTTAAAAAATTATATCTTGTAACTGTGATTTAACACGAATTTTTGAATTTTTTTGATCAAGAAATTAGCGAAAATTGGTGTTTTGGGAAATTCCTTAAATCGGCTTTAACCTGCTTCTTTTTTGGTCCACATAGATACTAGAGCATAGTACCAATCTAAAATGCCCTTTATAACATCGTGTCTTGAAACTGTGCCCAAATATACCCTCAAACACGCAAAAATATGCATTCCAAAATCACACCCCAACTTGGTAATCAGCATATTTTGACCAAACTACTTGCCCAAATTTCAAAACAAAATATAGAGAATTTACAGAAAAGGCTGTAGAGTACGTTAATAATGGCCAATTTTTTTTTGGATCAAAATCCTCCAAGGTCACGGGGCATAAAGATCGTCCCCATGTTATTTCTTATGGGAGATTTTTGCCGATGGGACCTAGCTCGAAAAATGTCATGTTTGACAATTTTTTGGGAGGTCATGGTGGCCCCAATAATTTTTCTTTTAATTGCTAAATTCATTACTAGTTAGCCTGAATGAAATATATTTTTTAAGTTTAGCGGTTAAATACCCCTTTAAGCCTAATAAACAAATATCTTGGGAGGCGCGAATATTCTTTGCTGTTAAAGCGCCGGTGATTCTCCCCCTCTTCCCCCACCTCCTCCTCCCTGTCACCCAATCCACACTCATTCACTCACCCCTCACCCCTAGCCAACAGCTAGCCTAGTTTTAGTTTCACTCAGTCTCTCTCTCTACACTCACTGAGGAAGGTCACGTGGAAAACGTTTTGATTATGTGGTTTTGTGTTTATTTGTGTTTATGTTCTCTTTTGCGGCGTGCCTACTTCATTTAAGGTAAGCTGTTTGCACCCTATCTCTTTATGTCATTCTCATTCACAATAATAATAAATAATCCAACGGTCGAGTTACTACTTGGCAACGCAGGCTGAAACGTGTTGGCGATTTGTTTGTATCATATTCATGCCTACTGTAGGCCTACTCTATAGGGTATACCGTACCTATGATTTTCAGGTAAGCTGTTGGACTCGTGTATCTTTTCCTACTCATTCACGAAAAATTACTTTATTGATTTTGAAATACCTCTCAATCGTCCTAAATAAGTTAAAACCTACATTTAACAACCGGTCACTTTTCCAATCATTTCCCATAAGACTCCACTCTACTCCTATCCAACACTCTACTCCAACCAATTGGCATTCTGTCGACATAACCCCCAACTTGTTATTTGACACACGACGTAATGTATTTTTCAGATAGCAGTTGAACAGCGAGTGGTAGAACTGGAAAGTGCCTTAAAGAAATCCGAGTCCGAACATGACCGCTCTAGTCAACAGTTCCAGCATTACGTGCGCGGCGTTGAGACGCAAGTGTCTGAACTAACGGAGAAGGTCGAGGGTCTAGAGGCGGAGAAGCAAAGGTTGAGCGGGAGAGAGCAGGGTCTGATGAGCCACCTAGCGGAGCTCGAGAAGAGAATACAGGTAAGCAACTACTATAAATATTGCACGAAGAACAGCAATATCGCTATGAATTTCTTATAAAATAGGTCGTTTGTGTTAAAAATGGACGGTTGCATGAACTCGGGTACAACTTTTTTTTTTAAATTTTAAATGGCCTTTTAAAAATTGTTTGTAATCTAATCCCGAGTATGCCACACACATTCTTAACCACTTTTTACTAGGGTTGCCGTTTGATAATCGATATATTAATCGATACGATTATTTCCCGAAACGATCGATAATCGATTCAGTCTTCCAGAATCGATTATCGATATTTCGATAATCAAATAGCTTGCCCGCCCGAAATTTTGTAATTTACCGCCCGCTCTGCTGAACTTCATAAAATAGTACCAGTCAAGACATTAATTGCTTTATTCCGTGAAAAATGCGTCCACTGCGAGATCTACAACACTCGTAAGGCGTGAAGTACGAAGCGCCTGCACTGTGCAGTATAGGCCACCAGCATGATGCGTGTGTGTTATGGGCCGGCTCGGCTCGGGCGGCAGGCGGCTGCATTCCCGCGCCGATCAGGCGCTGATTGCACAACCTCGGTGCGTCACGGCCAAGCAAGGTCAACAAGTATTTTATCGAGATGCATTCCTCCCCATTCCACGCCAACTCGTAATCGCTTTTCTTCTTTCCGTAGTGCTACGATAATATTATCTTATCAGTTCTCTCACACCAATATTACGTCGTCTTCCAAACTAATGTCTAACAATAGCCTATTCATCTTGTCACGTAATAAATATCGGAGCATTGAATAGTTAAACTGATATCTCGTAAATGAATGAACGACAATCTCAACAAAAGCTGAAATGAAACTTCACAGAACCACGATTTCCAAGAAGAACGACCTTCACAAAGACAACACTTGTGCCGGGTAGCATAGCGCGGTCTGTCTACTCCACTTAGCTCGCTCTCGTCGCGCCGGCCAGACGCGTGGGGGGGGGGAGGGGGAGCTCGTGAAAGACGTTGCTATTATAGCGTGGAAAAACCCTGTTCTGAGCAAATAGAAGGAACAAAAGGATGCACTCGCAAAAGGTCAACGGTCCGCGTCGGTATACGAGCAAGTTTAGGCCTAATTTTGATTCGATTATCGATTAATATTATCGATCAATATTTTTTTAAATCGATTATCGCGATCGATAATCGATTTAACTGGTCCGATTATCGATACTGAAATTCGTATCGAACGGCAACCCAACTTTTTACCCTCTAATTTTCACCTAGAAATTTGGGAACTAAGGGAAGTTATTTACTATTTACGAAGGATGTGTTGTGCATGGCACATTTAGAGGACATATCCACATTTCTAATGAATATATAATTTATATACTTGAGCTTTGAAAATTATTGCAAATTTTATCGTTCCATTATAACTGTCTTATCTCTCTTCTACTATCACTAATTCCATTCAACATTGTAATGGATGAGATGTTGCAGGGAGTAGACCCAAGAGACAAAGAAGTAGAGGGACAAGATGCTAAATTTGTCGAGCAGATGTTTAACTGAGAATAATGTTTTAACATATGGTGTTGCGAGAGGTACGGAAGAGGTGTGTCAATCTTGTCTTATGTTAGTTGCAGGACCAACACAGGCCCGAGCGTCTCCCTTCACCAGACAAGAAACTCCAGGAGAGACTTGGCCAGCTAGAAGAAGAAAAAGAACGCCTTAACGAAGAGCTGAGAACGGTCTCGCATCGCACGGCGGAGCTCGAGGCCGGACTTCTAGAACGAGAGTCCAGGGTCGAAGAACTGGAATCCATGTTGGACCGGATGCAGGGGGACCAACCTGACCAGGTGTGTGGGCGGAATCGAGGCATAAGACATCCATAAGACATTACGTCGTATGCTTGAAGTAGAGCCCCGTCAGAGTGGTTTTATTATTTTATGAATTTGGTTTATTAATTGTATATTTCTGTTATTTCACTTTTATTGAGTATAAGTAGAGCTATGAAAAAATAGCATTTATATTCTGAATATTTAGCATTAATTTTTCCAAATTTAGCATTTTGTAGCATTAATTTTCTTCTTTCCACCAAAACCCCAAATCTGGGGAGTTTCTTGTATTTTTAATGGGGAATGAATTCAAATTATGCTTTATAGGAACATTTCAATTCAATGTAGTCACTTTAAAAGTTAGAATATAATGCTAAACCAATTCTCAATTGGTATAGGTGAACCTTATTTTCAGTAAATTTAGCATTTTGTAGCGTTTTTAAGAATTTATACTCACTGATTTAGCATTAATAACCTAAAACGCTAAATTTTCATGCCTCTAAGTATAAGTAAATCTTGCATTTTGACATTTTTATCATCTTTGGGCAAAATTTGTCCATACAGCAGTTTTGCTTTGTGGATTAGTAACATAAAGCATTTCCCCTAATTATTTAATTTAATTAAACATTTTCCCTCTTTTTATTGGACGATTCACAGAGTTTCAGTTGAGGAATTTCAGTTATAGTTTGCAAATTTTGGTGTTTGGTAGTGATTCAGTTTTGATATTTTCTGGTTCCACATCCACATTTTGCGAAATTGAAAAAAAAAAAAAAGATTGGAAAAGACTGTATAATTGTACCGTTGTTTAAGAAAGGTGATCGGAAGAAATGTGAAAATTACAGAGGGGTGACATTAACCCATCGGCTTACCATTAAAAATCGCTGCGCCTGGCCCCTCAAATCCATTTATTTTTTACGAAATGGGGTTGCGGAGCGCACCTCAGCAAAAAATTCACTGCTCCAACAAAAATAACCCGATTTACTTGAAATAAAAACTAAAATGTAGCCTAAATAAATGTCTAGGTGTATGAACTTTCCTTCAAATTTGTCTTGGTGTTAAAATATTACACCCCTCATCTTCGTCATATCCGTCAAAATATTGCAATAAGCTGTAGCCGCCATAGCGCGCGCGCCGCCATACCACCTACGAATGCAAACATAATCTTTCCTTCAAGCATAGACAGGCCAAAACTTGACCGAGGAACGAGCCAAACACATCGTTGGATGCAGCGAAGTGCGTAGAGTACATTGAGCGCGATCTCTTGGTGATTGGACGAACCATTCTCATACAACGACCGATAATGTAGCGCGCTGTTCCCTTGCTGTTCCAGCCCGTCGATCCGATGGCCAGGTAAATCGGCGCGCATTTTAAACAGCCCGTCGATTCGACCGGCGAGAAAGCCGATGGGTTAATGTGTCAGTGTGCAAAGGTTTAAAGAAAGTTATAAAACTAAGACTGAAGGAGGTATATGACACAGATCTAAGAGAAGAACAATACGGGTTCAGAAGTGGACGTTCTACTATTGATCCAATATTTGCTATAAGACAGACAATGGAGGGGAGATGGCAAAATGGGAAAGAAATGCACATTGTGTTTTTGGATCTAAAGAAGGCATACGATCGCCTGCCTAGAGAGAAAGTATGGGAGTGTAGAGATAAAAGGAGTAGTAAGAGGTTTAATAGACAGGATACAAAGTACGTATCAAAGGAGCGAAAGTTGCGTACAGACAGATATGGGTAGGTCAGAGTGGTTCCAAGTAAATGAGGGTTTGAGACAAGGTAGTGTGTTATCTCCAACACTCTTTACTGTTGTAATGGACAAAATTATAAGAAGAGTAGAAACAAATAGACAGATGGAAGGAAGGAACACAAGAACATTAGTGTTTGCGGACGATGTGTTGATTTGGGGTCCCATATTATTATAACAATAATCCTATTCCTTTCGTCTTTTCACGAGTGGTACTATTGACCCATGTGATTACCATTACCTTGTTATTTTGTCAGGGTCGCCTGCTTGCCGCGATGGAGAGCGACAAGGTTGCGGCAGCGAGAGCAGTCAGTCAGAACCAACGCCTCAAGGTCGAGTTGCAAGAACTACAAGACGGCTTCGTGACGCTGAGCAACTGTAAGCTCGACCTGACGGACAAACTAGAGCACGAGCGACATCGTACGCGACAGCTGGAGGGGCAGATCGAACAACTCAGGTTAGTCGAGCGCGGATAACTTCTAGTCTCGTTCCAGTAGTAGCTGTTTGGTTTTACATTGAATTCGTGGTAAGGGTACAGGTTGGGAAAGATAGGCAGTATGTACACCTTGGGAACATAATTAAATCAAGGAGTCTAGAAGATATCTCTTTCGACAACATACACACTGTGTACACGTGATTGGAATCGCCCTGTGAACTGCATCGATCGATCTTCTAGACCACTTGATTTAATTATGTCCCTGGGTGTACAACACAGAACTTTTCACCTGCTGCTGATGACTGCAGTTCATTTTAAGTTTTAAGTTAAATCTTAATCTCCAACAAGTTTCGTCTTTTGAGACTCGTCGGGTGGTAAAGACGAAACCCGTTGGGGATTAAGATACTTACTTCAAATAGCTGCAGTCTTCAACTCCACCCTTGGTGGAGGTGCGACCTACAGTCAAGAAAATACGGTATATCTTTCAAGTTATGTAGGTACGGTATAGCCTATACCGTATAGGTAGCCTAAAATTAATATTTAATACAATTCAGAAGTTTAAAAAAATCCATCCCGACCGGAGTTTGAACCCAGGTCTCCCACATTCCAGGTAGACGCCTTAGCCAATTAGACCATCGAGACGGTAACTATTTAACTTATGAATTGTAGTTGCATTTTAGATCTGAATGGATGGAACAGTGCTGCAACAGTGTTGCCTTTGAACTGACCAAACAAACATTATTTATAATGTAAAATAAAGTTAGTTGGAAGGGTTGACAGGTTGGGAAAGCAAAGAGATTATAAATCCCAGCCTTAAGGGCTGGGGGCGACAAAACTTTTCACCTGCTGATGACAACTGCAGCTAATTTTAAGTTGTATGCAGAATTTGCTTCTTGCGTGACCCTACCACAGGTTTGGTTATGTGTTGTGAGTTTTGTTTGCATGTAGTTAGCTGATTTTTAGTGGTCACCATCTGCCTGATGAGTCCCAGAAGGACGAAACGCGTCGTGGATTAAGGTAACAACTTAAAATTAGCTGCAGTTGTCATCAGCAGGTGAAAAGTTTTGTCGCCCCCAGCCCTTCAGGCTGGGATTTATAATCTCTTTGCTTTCCCAACCTGTCAACCCTTCTAACTAACTTTATCTAACTAGCCGATAGGCATTTTTCACACTAAAAACATTATTTATAATGTCATTACCTAACGCAGGTATGAGCGAAGGTTTATTACCCTCGCCGTTTCCTGCTCCTGGCAGGGTCAGCTTGGGTTTAGCAACCAAATTTTTCCACTTCTTTCTATCCTTTCCACAATCGTATCTTTTCCCCATCTTCCCAGCTCTCTCCTCTTGCCTCCAAGTCTATGGTATACCTCTTCCTTGGCCTACCCCGTATTCTTCTTCCTTCTTCAATCCTTTTTTCATACATTTTCTTGGGCATCCTATCTTCCCCCACTCATTTCATATGTCCATACCATCTCAACCATGTCCTTGCCATGCAGACATGCTTTTAATTTTTTTTTTCTTTTCGTATTTAGATTACACATGGAAGAACACGAGAAGACCGATCATTCTCACGACCATGCACACGATCATAGCAGTCACGAACTGGCGGAGACTAAGGAACGCCTGGAGGCCCTCTCCAGTCAAAACGATGAACTAAGGAGGCTTTTGGCTCAACTTACATCACCGCAGGATCAGTCCCCGGAAGGTAGGGCACTGCACTGTTTCTTAGTTCTAGGAGGTTACTTAAAAAAAGTAAAGTTTGGTATGATTGGGAGTTGCAAGCTAAGGGTGACCAGACGTCCCAAAAATTCCAGGAAAGTCCCGTTTTTTAGTATTATGTGTTTGAACACTGTTTTGTCCCGGAATTTGTGAATGCCCAATTTTTTATTTATCTTACCAATATGCCTAGTGGCCTAGTGCTCACATAAGCAGCACCTTGTCTTTATGAGTTGGACGCGTGTTGCCGCTTGTCATTCAGTGCGTTGACCTACTTCCGAGTGGGGTGTGTTTCGTGGTACAGACGTGTTTTTGTATTTCAAATTGTGCATCATGCAGACACATGTCGCAGTGTATTGGAGAAGAAAGTGTGGACGAAGTTGCCGGACAGGTTATTGTGGTGGGAAAACGAAAATGTGTTTTAAATGACGATTTGCGAGTAGAAGATACATTTTTTACTCGCTGCATTAAAAGTAATGGCAAAGTGAAAATGTTCCCTGTCACGCGGCCATTTCAATCGAACACGGTGGTGCACAGACATTAAAACCAATGTGCAATCAAAAACACACAAATCCACAATAGCACATTAAACACACGCATTTAAAACGTTGTTAAACTACTTTTACCTAGGTTTTAGGGCAATTTGAAAGTGTACCTCACACTTCAATGTGTCCTATAAACTTGTCCCTGATGTTTTTATTTCAAAATACGGTCACGCTAAGCTACTGTAAACACGTCAATGTAACACAAATTTATACACTAAGGTGACTAAGGCACTAAGGCGCTCACTTTTTATGATTTTGTTCAGAACTACAATAAAATGACCAACAGATAGAAAATACACCTAAAATATGTAGAATTGTATTTGTAAGTGGTGGCAGCAATGCTCATATAATATACGTCCCTTCTCTTGGCAGGCGTGGAAACCCACAAGAACGAGGTGGTGGCCTCACTGTCTGCCAGCGTGAAGCACCTAGAGGCGGAGAGAAGCCAGCTGAAGGAGCAGCTGAGCAAGATGGCAGAAGACAAGAAGAGCGAGACTGATGCAACGTCTGCCGTCACCAGGGTAGGTAGCGAGGAGGGTCCACACGTCAAAAATCAAATCAAACACTTTGCTGTAGAGGTTTTGGATAGTCGCATACACCTAGCAAATATTATGAAAATACTATATTTTTAATTTTAAGTTTAAATTAGCACTAATTTTAACACTAATTGCACATGCGCATGTGTGGTGCGCTTTGTTGACCAGTGATGGAACTCGTTCTATGATAGATATTTGGAGCGCAAAATGCATTGGAACAGTCTTGCTCTGTTCTCATCATGAGATGTAATGTAACACATACCTCTAATGGTCATAAAGTACTGTTTGCTGGGGGTGCCTGGATTTTCTCCAGACTGTTTGAGTGGTTGGTTAGGACACAAACATAATAAATATACCAGTGCAAATTTGGAGATAGTTCTGTAGCAAAGTTAGTTTACACATTAGTATTCATGAGCTCATTCTTCTTCATTTGCAGCTTTAAAGGTGAAAGGAATGATGCACATATTGCGCATTGGGTAGCCAATAAAGTTACGCGTGTACTAATGTTCGGAATTCGAATAATATTTGTAAATTTTTGTACTACCGTATTGTTCCGAATATAGCACGACCTCGAATATAACACGACCCACAATTTTACAGAATCATTTCAAGAAAAAAGAAAAAAATCAAAGAAAATTAAAATGTACAGTCAGGGTCATATATAAATCAAGAGGTCTGAAAGATACCTCTTTCACCGACATCTCGTGGTCAACTCTTGGTGCCATTATTTATATCGCCCTGTGAACTGCATTATCGATCGATGGAAGTTCCCTAGACTATTTGATGTTATTAATATTATTTAGGAGGCTTTGAAAGACTCTTGGTCAACAAAATAGTCAATATCTAGAAGGCAGTCAGAAGTGAAATAAAATTTTATCAAAACAAAAGCATAAAACAAACTTTGGTGGTTTGCAAATAAGACTTGACAGCCAAGATAGAATTATTCAAAATTAATTAGAAACTAAGGCAAATATAAGAACCAAGGCATAGTCTTAATGCTATGCCAAGGCCAAGGTATCGATATATAATGCTCTCTTTACGTTCCATATTATATTTCTTCTAGGCTTGATAGTTTCTCTGGTGAATAGAGAATTTTCCTTTGACATTTTAGCAGCCATGTTTCTTATTTACGTCGATAATGCAGTTCACAGGGCGATATAAATAATGACACTAAGAGTTGACCACGAGATGTCGGTGAAAGAGGTATCTTTCAGACCTCTTGATTTATATATGACCCTGGCTGTACATGAAACACTTACAATACAACAAAACATTTTGAACAGGGTAGGGCCAAGCAAAAACGCAAAGACCTAAACCAAAGGTTTTTAACAGGGTAGGGCCAAGCACAAGCTCACATATGTCAACCACAGTCCACAGTTCACCAGTCTGATTCCTGGTCTTCAATGTTTACGTCGTCGTAGGCCTAGGCCTAGCTCCTTCGCAATCCCTTGCTGATTTGTAAGGCAGAGGAACCTATCTTTTCCACGCGATCAGCAGTCTTCATTTGTTCATCTTGAGCCATTTCATCTTTTCCTTCATCATTCCTTATTACGTTACGTAGACTCTTGTAGATAGACAACCCCGACGAACAAAATCTATGTAGGTCAAGCTAGGTCACGATGTGATCACGGCCAAGGATTCTGACGACTAGCAGACAGTTTCGCCCAAGGTTCGGCCGAGTTCAGTGGCATCGAGTGGGTGGGCGGGGCGAAGCGCAGCAGACGATGCGCGGAAGTTGTATAGAGGCGTGGCCTATGTTCAGGCGCTATTTCAAATGCAAGCGCGCGGAAATAACGCGAGTACTGTTTTTGAGATTGTATTTTCGGAAAAAAAACATCGCGCTATATTCGGAACAATACGGTAATATGTACAGTAGTTAGATTTTTTCAATTTTTTTTTTTTTTTTCAATTTAAATGCATTTTATTCCTGCAATATACAATACATCAGATGAGTAAACAAAATACAAAGTTATGAGCATACCAAATGATGACAAAAATAAATATATTAATTATACACAATAGGAAGCCCGCGTAAGAGAAAACCTCTTGTGTGCGGGCTGTCAAAAATAATACACATTTCATTTTTATGCGGAAACAGATAGATGTAACAAAAATAACAACTTAAATATATGCAGAAACTCGAATATATATAACAATAAGTAATAGACATAGTGCACACAAATATATTAATACATAGAAATTAAACATAGAAATTAAACACAATACACAAGGCATAAACAATTTTTTTTAAAAATTAAAATTAAATTAATGGGGTTTTTTAAGACATTCATAAATTCTAGAACAGTGCAATATGATTCCGGATTACTCATCCATTTTTTCAACGAATATTTAAACAAACTTAAAGATGTACATTTTCTGATAGCCAGGGGTATCTGATTGAAAAAATATGGTCCAAGATAATCGACATGTCTTTCTTTGCCCAATAAGTTTACGTTTTTTAGGGACACATAGAGTGAATTCATAGGTATTAATATTGTAGAATCGGGTATTTTGTAGTAGTGGTTTGTTAATTGCACTGTACATATTAAAATAATTGAAGGTGTGAATCATAAGCTTTGTTCGCCTGTCCAACACTTTACACTAGTGCTGCCAGTGCTACACTAGATTACACTGGCTATTTTGGTCGTGTAGGAGGAAACTACACTAAAAGTGTTGAGTGTGTTTTTTTGTGGGCAACACTCGTGCTACACTGACATACTGTTTCCTTTAAAAAGAAGTACTTCCGCCGTACACTGCTCAGTGCACGTGTAAAACAGTGTAGCACTAGTGGTGGACAGGCGAACAAAGCTATACTCTGTTTGAAAAATATCTGGTAGATATCCAGCATTTTACTTAGTTCCAAGGTTAATTTAGACGAGTACCATTTAGGCTTACATAGAACAATCTTTAGAAGAACCCTCTGAATAATTATAAGCGGGTTTAGATGCGTTTTATAAGCCCCTCCCCACCCAATAATCATAATAATCATAATTTTTAAAAATGTTAGTCTTAACTTTTTTAATGTTGCATGTATTTTGTTTGTGTTGTACAGGATGCCATGGACAAGCTTCAGGAGCAGTTCACTCGCAAGATGGCCGAGATCGCTGACCTATCGGACGAGAAACAACGCCTGGAGCATCTCGTGCTGCAGCTGCAGGGGGAGACGGAGACCATCGGTGAGATACCTCGTCATGTGGGGGAGGGGGGGGGGATGAGCACGCTCACTTTAAGTTAACTCCACTCTTGATTTTGTATGCGAGATGTACCGTATGTACTCGAATAATGTCTCAACCCCTATTTTGACCGCTCAAATTTTAAAGGGCATGTTTTAAAAACTTTTGACAGATGGCTTCACATATAATGGCCGCACCCTAGGGCTGTGCGAACCTTGATTTTTTTTTTAACCGAACCTTACGAAAAATCTCGAACTCGAACCTCGAGCCGAACCGAACCTTAAAAAAGATGATTTTGTTGCCATTTCATGGAAAATGGTTTAATAGGCCTAGGCCTATAATATAGGCCTAGGCCTATAATGTAGGCCTAGATAATAATAAATAATAATAATAATAGATATAATGTAGGCAGGATGAGGAACCTCAACCTGAACGTTGTAAGAAGGACCTGCAAGGCCTAGGCCCATACGGATGCCTAGAGCTGCCACGCATTGTAGGCCTACGCACCACTACGCATAGGCGCAGGGCTAGGCCTAGGCTAGGGCCTAGGATCTTGTTTGTCTTCACTCGATGCGATAATAGGCCTAGGCCTAGGCAGGCCTGGCTAGGCCTAGAGTGTGATCCTTATCTGGTTCGCTAGAGGAACTAGTCGTAGGGCTACGCATACTAGGAAAAGGGATAGATTCTCTTATAAACGGATTAAACTCATTAATAGTAGGCCTAGGCCTAGATGCCGTCAGCTGGACTGAGCTTCCATTTCTTACAAATTGTCATCTTCCACTTCTTCGGCAGCCAGATTTACGAAATAACTGCGAAGGCTTGTCGTTTCAATACATTTGCGACGCTTCATTTTAGGTTATTATATATTACGCGTCACGTTTATTAATCAAAAGCATACAATTTACGTCAAATCATTCATTGAAGACGTAAAATGAAATAGGCTTAGTCTAGTACATAATAATGCCGTCGGCTTGGCATTGGCGTTTCGGCATGCGATATATATCGAAATATCGAATTTACTCTCGAAAGTTGTCAGTTTAAACCAGTGTGACCAACATTCGAATTTTTATTTCCGAATGGCGGGAGGTTCGATTTTTGAACCGAATATTTTCGAACTCGAGCCTTCATGAAGGTTCGAGTTCGGTTCGATTTTCAAACCGGTTTGCACAGCCCTACCGCACCCCATTTTTTTAAGATAATATTTGAGCGAGCGTAGCGAGCGTCACTCTTATGGCTCGAATGTCTGTTTTTTTTTTTTTTTTTTTTTCTGTTACTGCTTCGATACAGGTCGCACCGTTTCTCTGATCAACCTGAAATTTTTCACACATGTACATTCCACCTAGGCGGGTTGCTGTATAGTTTTTGAACAAAATCCGATCGTTGGTTATAAAAAATAAATAAAATAAAAAATGTTTCGATTATTATGAAATTTTGCAGGGTCAATAAGTACAACATTCTCTCCTATTTTACAAATTTTCAGCTAAATCGGTCAAGACCTTAAAGACTTATTGGTATGTAACATTATGGGAATGTCGTACTCGGGTCGTTGTTGCACGTACCGGTGCTCGCTCAACAACGCGACGGGACTTTAGCATTTTCCTAGTTTTAAATATAGGCCTACCCGCCAAAATGGCCAAAACTTTATGAGGGAGTTCTCAAGCCCTTGACTTGGCTTAGTGAGGTTTAGGCCAAGGATTTATTTCTTCAATGCCATTTGTTCATTCATACGCCTACTATACTGGGATTGGATTGGATTTATTTACCTAGTAACAGACGCACACTGGGCCGGCCTAGCAGTAACAATCACTACGTTTACCACAGGCTCTAGTCCGGCTTACACTGGGCCGGCCTAGCTCTAGGCCGGCCTACATGGCTTGATAAACGCTTTGAGCCGGCCCAGATGGGAACCGATCTAGACTCGTTTGCCAACGAGTCTAGATCGCTTCAAACGAACTAGTCCAGTCTGATAAACACTTCACTGCAACTTGATGAGGAGGATTATGAGCAAAGATCCTATTATTGATTATGAGTATCCAGGTACCGTTCTAGAACAAATCGGGTGAGAATAGATGCGTTCCATGCAAATAAGTCATATAGGCTATATAATATAGCAACAGTTTAATAATTGGTTTCATTTAATAATTTTGTTTTTGTAAATTTAGTGGTTGAAACCAAGGTTGAAACCCGACGTTCTAGTAGGTCTAGCAGGCTGTGGCTAGTTCGGCTTGAAATTGGGCTAGAGTAGGCCGGCTTAGTTTTGTTGATATACACCTCGGACTAGATGAAACCGGCCCAGTGTAAGCCGGACTAGAGCCTGTGGTAAACGTAGTGAGTAGGCCTACCTTACAAATCATCTTATTTCCTGCTAGTGCTCAGTTCTCCTGCTTTTGCCCAGGTCAAAAAGTAAATCACTCGTCATTACGTACTCAAATGTACTTTATCTATCTAAATCACCAATCTTGCCTTACGATTCACTTTCCAGCAATATTTGATTGAGAATTTATCACTTTATTTGCACATTGTGAACCAATTCCCTTTGACAGTGGACACAAATGTACCAAACACCTGAAGTCTCTATTTCAATGCGTGGCCACTTGTATAAATTATCTGCACCCTTGCACGTGGTAACTTTGTAATCTTGATAGTTGATATGGCTATCAAAATGCTAACTGGCAACACTGCTATCTATCATTAGGTGCCGCTATCTGTGAGGAACCATGTGCTGTAGGCTACTTTACAGTCTCAAAGGGAACAGCGTGAAAATTGAGACATATAATTTTAAATATAGGCCTACCCGCCAAAATTGCCAAAACTTTATGAGGGAGTTCTCGAGCCCTTGACTTGGCTTACGTGAGATTTAGGCCTAGGATTTATTTCTTGGATGCCATTTGTTCATGCATGCGCCTACTATATTGGGATGGGATTGGATTTATTTACCTTATTACAATAGGCCTGCCTGTGTGGCTCGTTGGTCTTGTGGTTAGCATATCTGCTTCTAATGCAGAAGGTCCAGGGTTCGATTCCCGCCAAAGTCAGAAGTTTTTTAACTTCTGATTTGGGTTTAAGTCCATCAGTTCTTGTCTTAGGAGTCAACGGTGACTTTAGAGCCGTCCTAGCAACGAGGCACATAATTAATTCAAAGTTATTCTGAATTGGCCTTGTTGATTCTGGCGTTGAACCGCGGGTGTTCGCACTGTCCATACCTCCGATTGCCATATATCCTATTAAAAATATCGATCTTCGGTTGGTTATCGCTCACTCGTCGATAGCATCGGGGCTTACAGGGTTGGCTTGGTCGCTTTGATTTACTGTCCCCCACAGAAAATCAATTTTATAACTGAGTGGATAGACTCAAAATACAATTTAATATTTTTTTTTTTTAAATTACTGCCAACAAGTTTTAAGTCAGCTGCCATCTTTACAATAATTTATTGGGTATGTGGCGCAACAGGTTAAGTAAAAAGGCTCTACATCACTTTTGATTTACTTCTGTCCACTGGAGGAAAAAGTTAATTTGTACACTGAGTTAATCATCAAACTCATTCTTGGATATGACTATAAATCGTGTTTACAACGGCCTAGTTAAACTAATATTTATTGAAGGAAGCTCCCCTATATGTATCACTTTTCGACCGTCCGCCTGTGTGTGTGTCTCAAGATAAAACCGAACACGGCTTCCGATTGACATGCATTTTGCTTACATTGCTCTGGATAGAAGAGAATTATTGTGGTGGCCTCTTCATATTCTTTCATTCGAACATTGTTCCAAATAGCCGTGTTGATTCTGGCTGTGCCCGCAGGTGGAATCTTGTCCAACTTGTATGGTCACTGGTCAGTGTTTCTATAAGTACTTATTTATGCCTATTTATTTTATGTTCTTCAACAAACTGTTAATTAATAAGTAGCTTAGCTTCTTTTTTTGGGTAATCTTCGCAGTTAAAGCGCCCTAAAACTATAAAAGAGGGTAGACCGTGATTGTTTTTAATAATAAGCCTCTGCTGTTATTTTGTGGATACAAACTTATTAGTATCAATATACCACTAGGAAAACGCTATAGTCCCGCCGCGTTGATGGATGAGCTTTTAAAAGTTTTTAGTTTGCGTGGGATATCTTTACTTTTGCAAGTGCTTTGTTTTGCTGCCTACGCATTGTAGGTGATTGTTGTCAAGTTTCTATTGTTTCTTGTCAATTGGTATTATTTACCGTAAAAAACTTATATTAAAAGCTTTATTTCTATGGATTCTGGCTAACTTTTTCAACTTTTGCTTTCAAAGGGTACTAAATCACCATAACCTTTGTCCATGTATAATATGAACGTTGTAGGCCCACCCGTTTGTTCAGAATTGGCCCAAATGGCACGAAAATATCGCACAAAAAATCAAAAAACTTATATTAAAAGCTTTATTTCTTTAGATTCTGGCTAACTTTTTCAACTTTTTCTTTCAGAAAGCAATACATCACCATTACCTTAATGTCCATGTGAAATATTAACTTGTAGCCCCACCCGTTTGGTCAGAATCGGCCCAAATGTCACGAAAATATCGCACTAAAAATCGAAAAAAATCGTAAAAGTACGATATTCATGAGAAATATTTCTTAGATTGTACCCAAAAACGTAGCAAGTCTAAGTTCAGAGATTTCGAAGGTCCTGTCAAATTTTCATCAAGATCGCATATGCCGTTTGCCCGGTAGAGAGCGAACAAACAGACAGAAAAACAAACAAAAAAAACACCCGAGCTAAATTTTTTGGGGGGTCGGTGAAATTGAAGTCTCCGCTTTGCTCATCCAAAAATATATATAACATAACATACAACACAACAATATATATAATATAATATAACAATATATATATATATGATAAAAACAAGGATCTTGGGTAAAACCGCGTCGAAAATAAGATGAACCAGGGCAGAACCTGGGCGTCCACCGACGTTTCGTCTGTACTACGTCAGACATTTTCAAGGTTGACTGTGACTCTACAGAGGTTGGAGTCACAGTGGGACAACCCTGACTCCAAGAGTCACAGTCAACCTTGAAAATGTCTGACGTAGTACAGACGAAACGTCGGTGGACGCCCAGGTTCTGCCCTGGTTCATCTTATTTTCGACGCGGTTTTACCCAAGATCCTTGTTTTTATCCTATGACGGGCCGCGAAAACCTACAACAATATATATATATATATATATATATATATATACTTGATAAGCAATTGCGTAAACCAGAATTCCTTTGCATTTGCAGGGGAGTATATTACGTTGTACCAAAAACAGAGAGGGCTGTTACGACAACGTGCCGAAGAGAAAGACAACCAACTGAAGTGCCTAGCTCAAGATCGCGAAGAGATGCGCATCAAGCTCGCTAGACTCAACAACCTGATTGGGCGGCTAGTCGCAGAGAAGGCGCCGGGCGAGAAGAACGGCTGGAATCCCGGTCGGAACTGACCAACGGCGAACTGCTGGAGATCGAAAAGCAGGTAACCGAAGAGATGTCCAACGCGGAGAAGAGCGGAGGCGAACTGGCCGTCGAGGCAACGGAACAGACCGACACGGCCGGGAAGATCTTGGCGCTACTTTCCGAGATCGGTACGAGCAACTTGGTGGACCCGCACCACCCCGTAGAACACTTCCACCCTTGCGCTTGGTGCTCGGGGCGACTCATCACCGTCTAGAACATCGCCGTCAAGCTTCGAAATCTTAGCATCCACGCAAGTTTTTCATTCCACACTCTCAAAGAATTCTTGGCCTTCTGAATCCTCAGTAATGTTTTGCAAACTTCTCTTTTTAGACACCTCCAAAAGTATTAAAAACCTTCTATCGATTCAGGTTTTCTTTGTGTCTTAACATGGCTCCTGCTCAATTTGCCTTTCTTTAGAGGAGCAGGAGACTAACCTTCTTGGCTATCTTGTAGCAAAGCAATCTCGTGTACTGTCTGGTATAGGCCTACCTCCACTATTCTCGCTTCAAGGAGACTGTCTTTGTGTGGCCATTTCCACTTCATCATTTACTGTTGGAATGTGTTTAGCTTTAGGGTAATATAGTAAAGTAATATATTTTACACAATAGAATCAATAGTTAGCACAACAATGTTATTTATTATGTGTTTCGCAATATTGACGGGGATTCTAATTAAAGATGACGACGGGTACCCGCTACCCGCCTATCAGTCAGGTACTGGTTCGTGTTTCCAGTACCCGATTATTGGCAAAACCAGGTTCCGGAATTGATGTGTCACATCCTAGTAAAAATGCCTGCGTAAACATACCCATTCTCATTACTATCCTATGGAAATTAATCCAGAAATTCAAAAATCCATATCAGCGGGGTTAATTCCTGGATTGATTTCCATATACTAATCAACTACACCTACGAGAGTGTTTCCTGATTAATAAAATTGAGAAATGCCCATTCTCGTATCTTTTGTGTTTGGTGGTATTTTTCTTTTGATTAGTAGTGTCCTTTGTTCATGCCGCCAAGCAGTGGTAGTGTTAGGAGTTGGGCCCCCTGCCTTACCCATTACGGAATCTTATCTATCAGATCAGCATTATAATATTGTTACCGTTCATAATTCCCATAACATCACTAATAATGTCATAAATCTGCCTGTAGCTTAAACTTCAAAACCAACTACAAAGCTTCAAATGACAGTTCTTATGAGTATGACCCATGATGATAACTAACTTAAATTAAACCCTGGCCAGAGAATAGAGAGAGATAATAGTGCATTCTCATACCATAATAGATTTGCGCTGCCAGACCCTAGTTGATCCCTAGCATGTTCCTAGTTCTTGTGATGACGAGTGGTTGTCAACCCATGGGTTCTAATCTTTGCCTGAAATAGAGACACCAAACCAATACCAAGCTAAATATAACTAAGGCTCGTGCTTGTAATTATCGTGCTAATTAATACAACTAGGAAGGTGAGAACTACTATTTTAAAATACTACTATGAGTATGAGTGACAATACACCTTAGTTTTCACTTCTCCACTAGATATGCTTATCTTCGGCTCCTCTCGTTCATTTCCGTGTCCCTTCTTTAACCGACTAGTATTTACAATAAAACAATAATGAAATCTTCATGAAAGTTATTTTATTATTTAATTTACTTCATTTTTAAAACTTAATTGTTTTTGTTATCATCAAGTAAAACTCGCATCTAATGGTTTAACAGTCTCTCGGCGGCGTTTTGATGTTTTTCTTAGTACGGTAGTATAATCTTATTATTTTTCACCAATATTGTGTGCTTGCATGCAAGACTACAGTGTTGGTTTACATTTTAAATAGATGCTCTTTCACCTGGCAAGAACATCAAGCCTAAAATGCGGGAATATTCAAAAGAAAGATTTTGTTGACCCAGCTAATAGGCCTCCATATTTTATAATTTCTGAGTTAGCTGGTGATTTAAATGGGGGATGCATTAATTTGTAGGCCTTACACATACATTATCATAAATAAAGAAGGATGTTTTTCGTTGTTTTTGGTGGTAGTATTTACAAATCTTGCAAGGCTTTAAAAAGTACTAATAATTTGATATATATTATTTTATTTTGTTAACAGTAGAACTTTGATATACAGCCACAGTACCGTATTTACACACATATAAGCCGCACTTTTTTTCCAAATCATATCCCATCAAAAACCGACTGCGGCTTATCTCAGTGCGTGAAAAAATCATCAATTTTACGTCAATATGCGTATATTTAAAGAGCGCGCACTTTGAAAGGTTGTTGCGTGGGCTCCCGCCATACTCTAGACCATACCGCAGCATTGTCCGCGCATCATAGTGTCTCTTGGGTTTATACAGTGCCACTGGCTACTAGAGACGATGCGCAAGCACTCAGACTCGAATCACTGGCTACCGGTCTCTCCACTCTCTCTCGTCTACGACTCGCCTTGCAGTTGCCTCGCGTTCAGTAACTCGCTGACAGTCAAGGAGGTAATAGGTCTTTATGTAGGTGGGTGGAGTTTCCGCTCTCACTCGTAATCGTCACGTTGCGTAACGCACTTCAACTTCAAATTATGATGCCATCGTTACACAAAAATAGATCAATGAACAGAGCAAGTTACAACAATTTCGCTAATATGATCAACCGAAGACAACCCTGCAGACCACTCTTTCAACTGATCGCGCTTGGTTGCGAGAGGGGAAGGGAAATACATCGCGGCAATCCATTAAGTTTAATAAAACTACGCATTGTATTGTATTGCCTCTGTTTGAATTGGCTAACATATTCTTCACTATATATGCATCTATTCCAACATTTTGGGCTATAGCGTGAATATCA